>JAOVVF010000029.1:3455240-3467796 GCA_028565595.1 Duopalatinus emarginatus | reverse complement strand
GACGGCGGTAACGGTGGCGGGTGATTAGAAGCGGTCCGGCTCACTGCATTGATGAGGGAAACAGGGGGCGATGTGCGGGAGCAGATGGATCAGTGGTATTTTTAGTGTGATGAGCTGAGATCTTCATCAATCACTCGACACTGGTTCTCACTGTAGCGTGAAACAGAGTCGGGTTCTTGTTTGCTGGAGTTCTTTTTTTTTTAAAGCCTCGGATTCTTTGTGTGCACTTTCAGTCATGCTCTTTGTCTGATATACACATCTCATACTCCTGTCTTTTCCACCCACTTGTTCCCATGGCAACCGTGGGCCGTCACCATGGCGGGCTGTCCTCCAGTCGCTTGTGTAGGTTTATGGAGGTCACTCTGCATACAAACTGTTACGAGTGCACACTCGAGAAAAGATCTGAGGGATGGAGTGAGATGTGAGACATGGAGGGAAGGTGTGAGACATGGAGGGAAGGTGTGAGACATGGAGGAGCGGTGTTGGCCATGGGAGAAGAGGTGTGAGACGTTAAGAAGGGGTGTTGGGCATGGAAGAGGAGGTGTGAGACATGGAGGAGAGGTATGAGACATGGAGGGGAGGTGTGAGAAATGGAGAAGAGGTATTAGACATGGAGAAGAGGTATGAGACATGGAGGAGAGGTGTGAGACCTGAAGAAGAAGTGTGAGACGTGGAGAAGAATTGTGAGACATAGAGAAGAGGTGTGAGACATAGAGAAGAGGTGTGAGACATAGAGAAGAGGTGTGAGACATGGAGGAGCGGTGTTAGGCATGGGAGAAGAGGTGTGAGACGTTAAGAAGGGATGTTGGGCATGGAAGAAGAGGTGTGAGACATGAAGGAGAGGTATGAGACATGGAAGGGAGGTGTGAGACATGGAGAAGAGGTGTGAGACATGGATGGTAATCATAAGACATGGAGAAGAGGCATAAGACATGGAGGGTAGGTGTGAGACACAGATGAGAGGCGTAAGACATGGAGGGGAGGCGTAAGACATGGAGAGGAGGCGTGAGACATAGAGGGGAGGCATGCGACATGGAGGGAAGGCATGAGACTTGGAGGAGAGGTGTGAGACATGGAGGAAATGTGTTGGGCATAAAAGAAGAGACGTGAGAAATGGAAGAAGAGGCGTGTTACTGTTATATCAACCTCCACTTTTCCTGGAAGGCTTTTCACTAGAATTCGGAGCGTGACTGTGGGAATTTGTGTACTGATGATGTATCAAGGTCTGGCGTACAGTCAGTGTTCCAGTTGATTTCAAAGGTGATCAGTGGTGTTCAGGCCAGCGTTCTGTGCAGGAATGTTCACTTGTGTGTGACCAATAAAAATGTGATGTATATTTATTTTATACAAATAAGCTGGGTTCTGGTTGTCCCTTCAGCGTCTGTGTAAAATCATTCTGATACCTCAGAACCCTGACGCTCTGGGAATCTTCTCCACAGACGCTGTACCGCTACGTGCTGGAAGACGTCTATGAGTTCCCCATGCTGGAGAAGGACCTGAAGGAGTTCCAAAAACTTCTGCGGCGCAGACAGTGAGTCAAACACCACACCACTGGGTGTTACACACACATGCACACGCACACATACACACACCCCACTGTGTATTACATGCACACACCAACACACACACACACACACACACACCTACACAAACACACACACACCACTGTGTATTACACACACACACCTACACACGCGCACACACACCACTGTGTATTACACATACACACACACACACCACTGTGTATTACACATGCACACACACACACACCACTGTGTATTACACAAACACACACCTAGACACACACACCACTGTGTATTACACACTCACACCTACACAAACACACACACACACCACTGTGTATTACACAAACACACACCTACACACACACACCACTGTGTATTACACACTCACACCTACACAAACATACACACACACACACACACACACACACACACCACTGTGTATTACACATACACACCTACACACGCGCACACACACACACCACTGTGTATTACACACACACACACCACTATGTATTACACAAATACACACCTACACCCGCACACACCACTGTGTATTGCACACACACACACCCACACACTCACACACAAATGCACCACCATGTATTACACACACACACATATACACATTATGCACCACTGTGTATTACACACACACACCCACACACACACACACCAATTTATATCACACACAAATGCACCACCATGTATTACACACACACACACACACACACACATACACATCATGCACCACTGTGTATTACACACACACACACACACATACACACACACACCACTGTGTATTACACACACACACCATTGTGTATAAGTATTACACACGCACACACCATTGTGTATTAGTATCACACACACACAGTATTACACACACACACACACACACACACACCATTATGTATTAGTATTACACACACACACACCATTGTGTATTAGTATTACACACAGTATTACACACACACATTCAACATGGTGTACAATATGGTGTATCCTGCTAGCACAGAGAAATTTGACCTTTGCCTTTAACATTAGTTGGTGGCTCGGTGCCTTGCTCAAGGGCACTTCAGTCATGTCTTGACAGTTCTCAGGATCGAACCAACATCCTTCTGGTCACATGACTGTTTTTTTAACCACAAGCCTACATTTCATCATTTCTCTTAAATAAAGAGAACAAAGCATGATTAGATAAATGGCAGTAGATTAGACTGTTTATTAGATGCTGGTCCAAAAAGACTGGTTTCATCCAGTGGGAGACTCGAGTCTGTTATTAGTTCACTAAACACAAAGTCAGGGTTGTTGTCAAGCACAAAGCAGACAGAGTGTTAGACTGACAGTGTAATGATGTAGTACAGCGACGGCCTTCAGTACAGACACTAAAGCCGTGTTAGGCGAGTCCAGGAAGCAGCCGAGGGGAGAGTCGTTTATCTCTTTCACTTCCTGAGCCCGGCTTTTTTATCCCGGTGTTGGGAGAAGGACGCAGACAGAGACGTCTGACAGAACTGAAAGATTTATGGATTTGGAGCGATCGTGCTCATTGCCGTGCTCAGGGTGGTGTCTTTTTGCTGCAGTGCGATGACTCAGTGTTTCACACCGCCAGCTGTGAAAAGCTCAGTCTGTCTCTGACAACCATGTCGGAAGTGTGTGTGTGTGTGTGCATGCGTGAGTGTGTGTGTATGCATGTGTCCACTAGGATAAGAATATGTGAGCCTGTGGGGACATTTCACTGGTCCCCATAAAGAAAGTGGGTTAAAATAAATAAATAAATGGGAAAAAAAATAAACAAATATATAAATAAAGAACTAAATGAGCCAGTAATTGGCAATAATTGACAATTATATGAGCGTGCTCACAAGAATAGGCAAGAATAGGGGTGGTTTTATATCTTGAGGCTTGAGGGGACATTTTTTCATATATATATAGGTAGAGATGATAATAATAATAATAAAAAGAATTATAAGAATAATTGTAATAAATATCCAGATGCATTCATCTCTCTTTCTAGTCTCTCACTTCTCTCTCTCTGTTTCCTCACAGCACTGTGGATGATTATTCACCTCACCAAAAGGTAAGAAACAGCAAAATCCAACAAAAAAGCCTCCTATTACAGCCGAACTACAATTGTCCTGTGATGTTCTTCATGCTGCGATACTGTTAAAGTGGATCTGAATAAAATTCTAGGATTATTCAGGAGAAAAAATCTTGATATCTGTATGAATCAGGGCTGCTCAGGATGCTCAGGAACTAAAGAGATTTCCTTACGTCCTCAGATGGGATGGATATACAAAGAACATTTTAATGCAAAGTCCCAGAAGAATAATGCAATCTAGATTATTATTAATCTTTCTAATAGGGGAATCACTTTATAATGGGCTTCTAGACAGAACCTTATCTTTCTATGTGTTACTGTTCAGTATTTTATCAGCAAATGGGTTGTTCTTTGTATAGTTAAAAGTCTTTATAAAGCTTTATAAATGTTCTTTCTGTCTGATTCCTTTCCATTTCTCAGAGACTGAACATGAACAGTGGTGTATTTCTGTTTTTTTAGTCATGACATGGACACACAGATACATGTTTTCACGGTGCTGCTCTGTTTCCTTGCAGAACAAAGCCCTTTTCCAGCAGCTGAGTCTGAGAGAGAACGGTGTCCAGCTCCGTGGAGCTCCCAGTGACCACCGCGAAGGTGAGCCATTTATTCAGATATAGAAACCCCAAGTTCTCAAACAAACATAGCATGTAATATGTTTTTCATGTTTTAATGTTCCGGCAAATATACAGTAATGAACTCCACTCACTCACTGTACAGCCTGCAGCTCACTCTCCAGCTTTATTAAACTGTGTTTTCCAATTACTAGTCAATTTGTTTTTTGTTCTCTTAGACATTTTAGTTTTGTTTTAGATGATTCTTATTTTCATTTGCTCAGGGTATTTATGTTAGTTCTCTGGTTCTCATTTGACTTATAGCTTTGCTACACTAAATCTTAGCAAAAGCGTTCAGCAGAGTGATACAGCTTTTGTGGAAAAAAAAATGCTGTAATGGTGAAATCCCAGCATAGTTAGACCACTTCTCAACAAACCGACTGTTATTATTGTTATTTACTGTTACAAAGCTTTGACGGTCAAATATTAGATTTACGTTAGGTAACTAGGTCAAACATCTATCTAGCTTCTTGGTTGATGGACAGTAGCACTTCTGTTTTTCTTGCCTGATTCCCTCTGCAGTGTGTTTCATCTCTCACTCTGGGATATTTATGTATTTAAAGATGACAGAATTAAATAATTATTCATAAACGCTGGAGGCGAGGCTGGATGTTTTATGTATGAGTAGCTAATTAAGGTATAAGGTAGTGTGTGTGCGCACGTGTGTGTGCGCACGTGTGTGCGCGCGTGTGTGCGTGCGTGTGTGCGTGCGTGTGTGTGTGTGTGTGTGTGTGGTTAAAGGATGTACTACAGGACTATAATTACTCCCATAAATTTGTTTAGTGCTGCTGATGATGCAACTAAGACTATTATCTGTAACTCACAGATTCTTTCTTTCTCTCTCTCTCTCTCTCTCTCTCTCTCTCTCAGTAATGTGTCATGTGTACGTGAGCTCAGACTCCTATTTGAGTGTCAGAGTGAGGACGACAGTAGTGGCTCAGGAGCTCCTGCATGTCGTGGCTCAGAGGATGGAGAAACCTGTAGAGGACATGGTGCTGGTGGCCCAGACCTACACTGGAGGTTTGCTGTCTCACACATAAACACATACACACACATACACACACACACACACATACATGTTTGAATGTTTTACAAAGGTAACACTTGAAGAGGACATATTATGAAAAAGATGTTTTTTGTACATTCATTTGTGTATCTGAAAGCTTACCAAGCCAGTCAGTTCTGTGTGGGCCGACTAAATAAGAAAACATGGGGTACTACGAGCCGTTCAGATTTTACATATGGGATATATGCCTATATATGCCGATACACCCTGTGGTAAAGAGAGGTAGAATGATCAGTGACACGTTATCATTTAAAGCAACAAGCACTAAAACTGAGCGTTTGGAAAGAGCTGTTTTAACCAGGATGAAAAGGCACCTGTAGGATTTGATCCATAAGAGATAAGATAAATAAGACTTGATTTGTTTTATAGTATAAGGAGCAGCCGTGGGCTTGAGGTTAAAGAACCAGCCTTGGGACCAGAAGGTCCCCGTTTTGATCCCTACAGCTGACAAGACTGGACTGCAGTGCCCTGGGCGCTGTGGATATGGGCTGCCCACCACTCATGTGGCACATGCTCACTGTCCTCTGCTGTGTGTTCACTAGTGTGTATGTGTCTGTTTCACTACTCGGATGGGTCAAATTCGGAGGTCAACTCCACTACACAATGATCAAGAGTAGTTCACTTTTAGACTGTAATAGGTTATAGGTTATTACCAGGAGCAGCAGAGATCACAGCATTTAATCTAAAGTGCAGAATGAGAGTGAAGGTGTGTCACGTGTGATATTTAGACCAAAGAATGTCAAAGTCATTTCATTAAGACCCCAGGGAACTCGATTAACTTGTGGGAAATTGGTATAATTTGTCGTCTTTAAGCCATTGTTCAGTCCACAGAGTGCTCAAATCAATGTACGTCACGTTGCTTAGCAACCAGACCTTATTGTTAACAGACTACATCCTCTTTGACCATATTTTTTATTGCGGAAGCTATTAATAATAGCAACAATTTTATTGAACCCCAGATTATATTGTGCTGTTTCGGTCACATTGTGCCTGAGAATGCCCTTTGTGTGATAAAATCAGTGTAACACATCAGATATTTTATTCTCAGCATAGATTCGTAGTCTGTGGCTGAATCTGTGGCTGAATGATGACATTTTACTGGGCACATAGTCTGCTACTGGGGTCTTACAGGGTCATTGTGTAGTGAACATATCACACCCAGAATACAACAGGAAGTCGTTTCAGGTTTCGGTTGTGTGTGTTATCAGCTGTGCTGTTTTTTAATAGAGCATGTTAAAGTATAGTTTACCTAAAATATCAAGTTTTACATTAATATATAACATTGAATTGCTTATATGTTGTGTGTGTAGTGTTAAACAATTATATGAAATCTCTCTTGGATGTCAGCATGACCTGAGGAAATGACCGTGGTATAAAAATTAACCTGAATAAATCAGGTGTGAAATAATAATAATAATAATAATAGTACAGTGGCAAATGTTGCCATCCGACTGGTTTTATTCAGGGATTTATTGCGATCAAATCAACAAATGTGTTAAGTTTTACTCAGTTCTGTCCTGAGGTCCAGGTCGCGCATGAAATCTATTCAGTGACTTTTCAGAAGAACATGTAAAAACAGGTAAAACACCAGGTGTATATACACAAACACACAAATATACACAAAGTAGTTAAGGAGAAAATAGCATCAGGGAGAAAAAAAAACAATCAGAGGAAATTATTCTTAACAGAAAGTGTATAAAAAGATTATAATTATCAATTATATATATATAATTTCTGTATGACCTCCTACAACACCGGGACTCCTGATTAGGCGAGGGATGTTCTCCTCACGGATCTCCTTCCAGACCTGGATTAAAGCATCAGTTAACTCCTGGACAGTCTGTGGTGCAAGCGTGGCATTGAGGAATTTAAAGAGACATGATGTCCCAGATGTGCTCGATTGGATTCCATGCATGACTTCCATTGGAGTCAATAGCATCAATACCTTCATCAGTGCTGACACACTTCAGCCACATGAGGCCTAGCATTGTCATACATCAGAAGGAACCCAGGGCTTACTAAACCAGCATATGGTCTCACAATAAGTCTGAGGATCTCATCCCGCTACCTAATGGCAATCAGGGTACTTCTGGCTAATACACAGAGGGCTGCCTCCCTGCACCATTACTGACCCACTGCCGAACTGTTCATGCTGGAGGATGTTGCAGGCAGCAGAACGTTCTCCACGGCATCTCCAGACTGTCACATTTGTCATGCTGCTGGGTTGTTGCCCTCCTACGGCCCCCTTGACTCCTGGTGTACTGGCCTGTCTCCTGGTATCTGCTTCATGCTCTGGACACTGTGCTGACAGACACAGCAAACCTTCTTGCCACAGCTCGCATTGATGTGCCATCCTGGATGACCTGCACTACCTGAGCAACTTCTGTGGGTTGTAGACACCACCTCATGTTACCTCTAGGGGCGAGAGCACTGACAAAATGGCAAAAAGTGACCAAAACATCAGCCAGAAAGGATGAGAACAGAGAAATGGTCTGTGGTCATCACCTGCAGAACCACTCCTTTATAGGGGTTGTCTTGATAATTGCCTCTCATGTCTACCTGCTGTTTGTTTTATTTGCACAACAATCAGTGCTTCCTAATTGGACAGGTTGATTTTACAGAAGTGCGAATGACTCACACATATATATATATATATATACATATATATATATACACATTTTTACCAACTGTGGCTGGAACGTTATCATCACGGTATGTTTTCCACAATGTGTGATCTTTAAATGAATATTGAAATTCGTTCACATACTAAATAATTGAATTTGTAATTTAAATCTGACAGCACAAACACACTTGTTCATTGAATCTTGAGGCTTACCATTTATTTCTTTGTGTTTATTTAGAGAAACGAGTCCTTCAGCCTCATGACTGCCTTTTCTCCGAGTCTCTGGCTCTGCCTGGAAGACTGATGGCCTGCTGGAGAGACCTGAATGAGATTCTGGTATGTTTAGTATGATTAAAAACACAATAGGAATATAACTTTTGCCTGATAAATGTCATATAAGTGCCACATGGCTGCTAGGTGTGTGACTGAATATTCTGGGTCTTACTGATGTTTTTGTATCCGTCTCTGTGTGTATAAGTGCTGCTGATATGGTCGTAAAGATATTATTAGATAAATGTCTCATTGCTCTGTTTGCCTGCAGCCTCCTCTAACAGACTGTGTGGAATTGGCACAACGGCCGTCGCGTCTCCTCGGCATCAACACGTGGGACGTGTCTGTGGCGCTCACCAATCTCGACTGGAGCCTCTTCAATTCTGTACATGAGGTGAGGCTTTTAAAAAAAAAAAAAATTTTAGCTTAGCACTCCTTTAATCCATTTTTATTTTTATTTATTATATTTTTTTCTATCTTAATCATCACCTCTTATTCATTTATATTATTTCTTTCCTGTGTATTTTATTTGTATTGTTGATTTTTTTAAATTTAATTTATTTTTATTTCATTTTTATAATTTATTTTTATTCATCTTATTATCTATTATATCTCCTATTTTTACATTATCATTTTTCGCGTGATATAAATAATGTTTGATTTTATTTGATGTTTTGAGAATACGACCGACAATACAGATAGGTGACAAATAAAAGGAAGATGATATAGATGTAAAATTGACACAGGATTTACACCAGAATTTGTCATCTCGTCCTTCACAGCAAGAGCTGGTCTACTACACGTTCAGTCGGCAGGCCAGCAGCGGCCACACGGTGGCGCTGGAGCAGCTCCTGCAGCGCTGTAACGAGGTTCAGCAGTGGGTCATGTCCGAGGTCCTGCTGTGCCCTTCGCTGGGAAAACGAGTTCAGCTGCTGAAGAAGTTCATCAAGATCGCTGCACAGTAAGAGCCTCGTCTTCTCCACTTAATAATAACAACCACACCTGATGACGTCCGGGCTTTAATATCTCACGGACTGTAGGACTGCATTTCTAATTACAAAACCTAAAACAAGTGCACACACTGTAACGTCTCTCTCTCTCTCTCTCTCTCTCTCTCTCTCTCTGTGTGTGTGTGTGTATGCGTTCTTTATGTCTGTCTGTATGTATGTCTCTGTGTGTGTGCATGTATGTTTGTGTCTGTATTGTGTGTGTGTGTGTGTGTGTTCCTTTCACAGCTGTAAAGCACAGAGGAATCTGAACTCCTCCTTTGCCATCATTATGGGCCTAAACACAGCAGCAGTGAGTCGACTTAATCAGACCTGGGAGGTAAGAGAACACACACACACACACACACACACACACACACACACACACACAAAGCCCTTAACTAACTCACCAATGCCGGCATATCAGAGAAAATTATGTCCGAGCTATACCCCTGTTTACTTAATGGCTTGTTTACTTTCACGTTCCTCCAGAAAGTTCCTGGAAAATTCAAGAAGCTTTTCTCCGAGCTCGAGTTATTAACTGTAAGTCAGATTCCCCCCCCCCCCTTCACACACACCACCTATACCAACACTCTGCATGGTGTTGACATGGACAGATGGTCTTAACTCTGTGTGCTCTGCTACAGGACCCGTCTCTAAACCACAAGGCCTACAGAGACGCCTTCAGGAAGATGAAGCCGCCTAAAATCCCCTTCATGCCTCTGCTGCTTAAAGGTGCGTTCTCCTTCTGCTGTTTTATTCATGTTACACTGTATCATCACCGTCAAGTATCAGCATCAGGGGTGTCTCTATGTCAGAAACCGGTGGGGACGGGCCACAATGTCGACATTCATGACGAGGCCCTCTGGTGGACATTCCTGCAGTCATCATGCCAATTACACGCTCGTTAAAAATGTGCTGTGTGATAAAACTGCTCATTTCAGAGTGGCCTTTTATTCTGGCCAGCCTGTGTAATAATCCTGCTGTCTAATCAGCAATCAGCAGCGTATGTCACACCTGTGAGGTGGATGGATGATCTCAGCAAAGGAGAAGTGCTCACTAACACAGATTTAGACAAATTTGTGGACTGTATCGGAGAGAAAAAGACCTTTCTTGTACATAGAAAAAGTCTGAGTTCAGTTCATGAAAAATAACACCAATCTGGCAGTCTGATACATTCCAAACATTTTCCTGCCCTCCCCCTAGCAGTCTTCATGTAGTGAGCATAGGGGCGGCCTGACACTGTTCGTCTAACCAAAGTGAGAAGTTCATTTTCAGTAATGACCTGTGGGGCACAATCGTGTTGGCCCCATACTGACATCACCAATAAAAAAAAGATCAGTGAAGAGTAAGTGTAAGTGAAATTTGCCTACAGAGTAATGTGACCTCCACATTTATCCCATTAATGCAGTGAAACACACACACTAGTGAACACCAGAGGGCAGTCAACAGAGTTGCCCAGAGTGGGGGGGCAGCCCCAAACCATGGCGCCCGGGGAGCAGTTGTGGGGTTAAGTGCCTTGCTCACAGGCATTTCAGTTGTATCTTATCCGTTTCAGGGATTGAACCCGGACTTTCCCGTTCCCTAACTACAAGGCCACAGCTTCCCCCCTACGTCATGGCGTTTAGTAAACATCATGTATCGGTGTAGTCATCACAGGTTTGTTGGCGATGATAATAGCAATATAATAACGATTAATTAAAAAAAGAATTCATTCATGGATAGATGGACATTGACAGAAAGCATCGTGCATGTTTTCTTTTAAAGCAGTGAACGTCTGTGGTGAATCTGTTTTTACATTTTTATGAGCCGTGTTAGCAGGTTAATGCGCAGGAAGCGCTGGGTTTCTGTGAGCTCTACAGTTTAGGACCACGGTGATCGTATACTTCTTGGCATGCATTGGATTTGTAATGTGATATGTGAGGTCATATGTCAGTTGTGTGCGATCAGATGGTGTTACTGGTGATACCACTCATATTTTGGACACTGATGAGGTGTGTTTGTGTTTGGATTCACTGAGCCAGCAGGTGTGTGTGTGTGTGTGTGTGTGTGTGTGTGTGTGTGTGTGTAGTTTCACTGACCGGGTCGGGTGCTGCCCTTACTGTGCTTATTGTTCCTCACCGGACCTTCTTTGCCAGAGACGCCACTGATCAGCATATAATACTTTGTTTTTTTACCTAAGTTTTCTAAAAAGGCATTAATAAATGTAATGTTGTTTTTTTTTCTCCAGACATCACTTTTATTCACGAGGGAAACAAAACATTTCATGATAATCTCGTCAACTTCGAGAAGCTGGTGAGTGTTTCTAAATACAAAAACCAAAAAAAAAAACATCCACAAAACCAAAAGCAACAAATCTTTAATAACTCAGTAAAGAGTCGGCTTTATTTGTACAGGCGTAAATGTCAGTGTCTTATATTACATCAGTGTGTCAGATCGTCTCCTGTTCTTATTTTTATCGTTCGAAATTAAAGTGTTTGTGCAGAAGTGGGTGAAGCAGCATGTTAGACACTCTGACATTTACATTCTTGGATTTTTTTTTAAATCCTACTTTGGATTAAAAGCTCATGTTCTTGCATCTCAGTTCCTCCTTTAAGCACAGTTAGATGTCTAAATCTACATTCGCCTGATGCATTAAAGTCCAGATTTGTGGATCTGCACAATTAACATTTCCTCTGAAGGTGTTCTGTGGCATTTAGCACCAAGACGTTAGCAGCAGATCCATTTGTAGATCTTCTTTGGTATCAGATTAGATGGGCCCATGACCCTGTTGCCAGTACAACAGTTGTCCTTCCTTGGGCCACTTTTGGTAGGTATTAACTACTGCATACTGGGACACACCCCACACGACCTGCTGTTTTGGAGATGCTCAGAACCAGTCATCCAGCCATCACCCTTTGACCCTTGTCAAAGTCACTCAAATCCCTAGGCTTAGTCATTTTTCCTGCTTCCAGTCAATCAGCTTTAAGAGCCGACTGTTCCATTTTATATCCCACCACAGTTACTGTGACAGGATAATCTGATCTGAGTGACTTTGACAAGGGCCAAATAAAAATGTCTACAGCATCAGGTCAGAGCGTCTTTAAAACACCAGGTCCTGGTATACCCTGGTTAGTAAGGGAAGTTTCCTCCAGGAGCTCTGGTTTCATTCCACAGTTCTGGGATAAACTCCAGTACACTAAGCTTAGATAATGATTGTACCACTGTACCACACACGCTCACACACTCACACAGTAGCTCACACACTCATGTGCACAGTCGCTTACACAGTCGCTCACACAGTGGTACAGTGGTAACATTATTGGCTCCCATGTGAGAGACCTGGGTTCGATTCCCGATCTGGGCAGCCAGTCTGTGCTACACCAATAAGGGTCCT
>JAOVVF010000029.1:3421555-3425094 GCA_028565595.1 Duopalatinus emarginatus | reverse complement strand
TTCCTGTTGTGAAAATATGAGCTCATTTTCTCTCTCTCTCTCTCTCTCTCTCTCTCTCTCACTCTCTCACACACACACACACACACACACAGCCAAAAACATGTACGATAATAGAAAATCACATGACGTCAGCTCTCTTATCATCCTCTATGTGGTTTATACTTAATGTAAACATGTTGCTGTCAGTGGGCAGACTTTTCTATTGATGTCCTGGATGATACTTGGACCTGAAAGCTAACACAGGGCTGTAGATTAACTCTAAAGTAAGCACAGACTGTATACACCAGGATTTCAAAACCATTCTTGTAAATTCCAGTTCGTCGTTCCTCATGTTTTTCCCAGGACCAATAAAACAATCAGGGACGTGTTGTAAAGTACAGGGAATGTTCTTATCCTGAGGTGGATTGTTTTTCTGTAAAATCATGTCTGTGGGATCAAACCAGACAAACTAGCCTTCAGACCTTAGACACATGAATGACCCTGTCACTGGTTCACATCCTTCCTTGGATGACTTTAGGTAAACACTAACCACTGTATACTGGGACACACCCCACAAGACCTGCTGTTTTAGAGAACGCACTGACCCAGTCGTTACAATCTGGCGTTTTCAGATCAGATTATCTTGTTACAGTGGCTCGGGTCATGGGGTGGGATATACTAGGTGGCAAGTGAACATTCGGCCCTTTGATGTTGGCCCAAATAGTGATGACTGGGTCAGAGCATCTCTAAAACAGCAGGTCTTGTGGTGTGTTCCTAGTATACAGTGAGTAATACCTTTTAAAAGTGGGTAAAGGCTTGATCTTCTGGTCTGATTCCCAGTTTTGGTATCAGATACCACAGAACAGTCTATGCCTCAACAGGTCAGAGCTATTTTGGTGTCTGGTTAGGTAGGTGGCTTTAATGTTATGGCTAATTGGTGTATATGCTTTCTGGTGGTCAGTGTTTTCTGGCGTTGTATGTTCTGGGTTCGAATCCGGTGGATTAAACTTTGTTCTGGGGCAGTCATGAACCGTGTCCTGAGTTAGATTCCCCCAACAGACAAGACATGACTGAAGTGCAATTGACCAAGGCATTTACCCCCCCCCCCCCTTCCTTTTATTTGTATATATTTAATAATGTAACTTGCATCATAACTGGTCTAAATACCGCAGCAAATTCCCAAGGATTAAACCTGTTATTTATGGAATTAAAAGTTAGTTAGCAATTAGCGAATTTAAGGCAGAGGTCACATTCCTCTGTTAAGGTCGAGCAGTTTATAAGCAACAGGTTTGAAACAAAACTTGTACAATAGTGTGATAATTTTCCTTGTGAGGAGGATTTTTCTCAGTAGATTGAACAGTAAATCTGCCTGACGCACAGAAATCCGTGTCGCTCGTCAGTGTGAGTCTCCTGAGGACAGCACCATTGTTTTGATATTACTTGAAGTTGCTAAGTGATCATCAACCGCTATTACTGCCCCATGAACCTGGGACTTTTACAGCAGTACAGGCCATTCAGGGAATCGTATACCAATTTGATCATGCTGGACCCAATCCACTTTTCCAAGGACAGACAATGCGATCTGACATCATCCTGCTGACACACACAATTTAAGTGCAAGCCTAAGAGCCATCAAACCTTTTAGTCCTGCTTTGTTTTCTTTCTTAAATGGGCAGAATGAATATTTCTAATGGAGCAAACTGCTACAGACTGCCTTAACAAGCATTCGAAAAAAGAATATTCAGTTCTAAAGCGTTTGACTGTGGTATTATAATACAGTGGGACAGTTGCAGGTCAGTTTGTGAATCTCCTTGATATTCCACAATCAACTGCAAGTGAAAAAGTATTTAAAAAAAAAAAAAAAAAAAGTGGACGCATTAAGAGACCACAGTAGCTCCACTATGAACAGCGCAAAGTTACAGAGCGGAGTCTCCAAATGCTGAGGTGCATAGTCCGTGTCTGTGTTATTAAGTCAGCAGAACAAATCACCCATGTTCCGCTGTCAAGTTCGAGTTCAAAGCTTCATTGTCATATGCACAGTAAGGAAACTAGTTTCCCAGTACAATGAAATTCTTACTTTGCTGCCCACACTGGATGTCAAAGTACAAAAGTATAAATAGACAAATAGTAAAAGATCAGATTAAGCATGCAATAAAGAAATAATATAAAACAAAATAGAATGTAAACTGTTTAGAAATATACAAGCTGTGTACATTGCAGTAGTGCAGTATTGTGCTACATTGCTGTATGGCTACGTACAATGTAGTATGTACTAAATAGCTATATTGGAACTGTCCTTAAAAAATGGTGATTGTACAAAATGAGCAGACGTATTGTAACCAGACAAGTACAGTTACATGTACAAAATAATATGTGCAGCTGGATGCAGACTGGTAAACAGTCAGTAACTGCAAAGTTCCAAACCTCCTCTGGCATTAACATCAGCACAAAAACTGTGTGCCAGGACCTCCATAGCGTGTTTTTTTTTTTATTTTTATTTTTTTTTATTAGTAACCAAGCACAGTGCCAAGTGTCGCATGAAGTAGCGTAAAGCACATCTACACATGTACACTACTGTGTAAAAGTCTTAGGCACCCTACATTGTGTTCAGTTCAAATGAATAAAGATGCAAGTGTGATGGTCAGTCCCTCTAGTAAAACTGTTACAGATTCATGAAGACACTCAGTAAAACTGATCTTCTAAACCTAATAAGTGTCTTTATTTCATTACTGTTTACTGCTTTTTTGTTTTTTTTCATGGGTTTTTTTCTTTCAAATGGTAAAAACTTTCTTTGCTTGACCTCACATACTATACCTACTGTATATAGTTCAGCTGATTAATCCTGCTGATTTAGTGTTTTTGGGGATTTTATTTGAGTTCTTATCTGCTGTCAGTGATGAGCAGGGAAAACTGATGGAAAACTCTGGAGCTTTATAACAGTTGATAAGATTGTCAAAGGTGAACTTTGTGATCCAACTGGTCCCGAATGCTCGCTGATAATCATGTAGCTTTATTACTTAATGCTTTTCCAACAAGGGTCAAAGATAATGTTGGGTAAAAGGAATGATTGTTACATACAGGATGACTTTTAGATATATGATAAGCTATATATTCAAAGAAATGTGTATATAGAAGGGTTACCATATATATTTATATGACCCACAACCAGCCTGTGTAGTTAGCCTAGGCTGGCCTGTATCAGTTCAGCAGCACTTCAGTGTGTATTGTGTATCTTACAGTTTGCAGAAGAATTCAGGGAAATTCCTTCTTCATCTGCTATCGACTGTCATATTTTGTTCAACAGCCACCGGTTTGAAGGCCTACACCACCCAAGAATCGCATAGTAATACTTCTCAGAATTCCTGAGCATACCAAGTCCAGGTCACTGTGCTACTTAATGAATTTACAGCCCTGTGTGAACAGCTAGACCCGAGCACCATTATCACCACTCTGACATGCCGCTTTTGAGCCGAAGGGCGCGTGCTGACCTCGCATGACGTAAAGCAGACTATAGGCACTTAAAGCTGTTAAACATCATCTAATCAAACCGCGATTTGGCC
>JAOVVF010000029.1:3404055-3416555 GCA_028565595.1 Duopalatinus emarginatus | reverse complement strand
AACTGCACATAATAATTCACATTAAATGGCTTTGATTTGTGCACGTCTGTGGATGCATCATGTACTGTACATACCATATCTGCGAGTCCTACGTAGAGGAACAGGCCTGCCGTTACTGCTGCTATCCACTCGTTAGCTGTGGAGTCGGTGGAGATTGAGAGCGCGATGTAGAGGCCGATAAAGGAGGTCAGCGCGCTGCCCACGTTTAACAGCAGAGCTTTCTTTACCGACACGCCGCAGTGCAGCAGCACAGCGAAATCACCTGCATGCATAGCAGTAAATACAAGTCCGATGATAAGACAACTGACTGCAACATTCAGATTAGTTTAGTCTAATTATTAACGTAAAATTGTAATCAAATCTATTTCCCCAATTGTACACAGTTGTAAAATTACAATTTCATTTAGACCTTCCAAGCACTTTAGTGGTTAATTAGTTCTGCTAGTTTAGTACATTGTGTGTGTGTGTGTGTGTTGTACTTACATTGTCTGACTTGATATTATTTATATGCTATATGCTGAGTTTTTTTATAACAACAGCTTTTTATAATGGTTCTGACTACAAGCTTTGTATTAAAGAACTGGTTGTAATATGTTACATTTCTATAGTAAAAACTTTTACAGTGACTTTTGCATCATGACAGATTTTTCATATGGGTAATTGTTGATAAGGTGATATTTTTTTGTGAGAAGACATTCATTTAATGTTTATGTAAGGAGTCTCCAGTGTCACTAATTTGTGACAGGTAAAGCTGTAACTTCAGATTTTCCTTTCTCTGTAACACAACATGTATTGTTTTAACTTGGTGATTGGAATGACTGATTACAGCAGCTGTGTATAAGTGAAATAAAAAAGGCATTTGCTGCTATTAGATATTATACAGCCACACAAGAGGATTGATTGAGAAGTGTTCTCTTGTAGTTTTGAGGAACTATAATTTGGCAGAAGGAAATGCTAACATTAAACCATATTAAACACTGTTATGTTAATGGCTCAATTTTTATATACTTTTTTTACTTTCTTATAAAGTAAAAAGTATAAAAGTAATAGAACATTCGTGGTCATGTTATTATAAAACAGCATGGCTGTGATGTCATACATCATTTCACATAATACAACAGGTAGTTCCAGACTTACAATCTGATTGGTTGAGAAAAGTTCTAACAACGATATCTGCTAGTTTTGTATTTGTGTTTATATAAAATGAGAAATAAAAAAAAAAATGGATGACTTTCTCATAACATTTGACCTGCAGGCCATTTAGGTCAGTCTGAAGCCAGCTGGGCTGTTTGATGCCAGCACACATCCTACAGAGCAGCTTTTTATTATAACTGCAAAATTAACGTCTACAAATAACACAATTACCCAAACAAACAAATAAATAAATAATCAATCTTTAAATTTGTAATTATTTTATTTTTTACTTCTTTGTCCTTTCATCCTCACTTGTTTGCATTTTTTTTTATTCTAAACTAACGTTAGTTGGTAGTGTTACGGCAGGCTCGGGAATTTTTACTGTAGCATAGAAAACAACTTATTTGTTGTGGAACTACTTTTTGGTGGAAGGTTTTGTCAATATTAAAGCGTATTCAGTCTGCAGTGCTGGGCTTCGTTGATTCATTTCCTTTCTCTTGTAAAAGACTGTTGTATAAAAGCAGTAGAACACTTGAGGTGGTGTGTTATCATGAATAACATCACAGCTGTGATTTGGTCATCAGAGTCGTGATGTGATTCGCAAGAACACACCACCTCTCGTGTTCTACTGCTTTTATACAACAGTTCGGTAAAGAAATAGGAGTTCTTGTTCTACTGCTTTAATAATCCACTTTGGGTTGGCGACAACTTCACACCACCTGATGGATTAATTTTCTTTAATAGAAACCCACTAAAGAGCTCATTAAGATTTCTACAAATTTAAAGAACCTAAGTGATATAAATGGGCTTGGATCGGCATTTAAATAGTAAATAAAGTCATCAAATGGATACGATAACCCTAGTAGTGTCAGTTAAATATACTTTTTAATCCAGTTTTACTTGCCACTACTGTATACTTTTATTTAAGTCATAATGTTCTGTACTTTTCCGCCGGCTGTTTATTCCTCATGGCAGCTTATCTTCTAAGGTTTGGTTAAATATGAAAAGCAGTAGGACACACTCTAGCATCATTTTAAATGAGACACATCCTGTGATACACAGTGTGCTTTGCGTTTGAAAAGCAATTTGAAAAAAGAAATGAGGAAAAGATTGAATCACCGTGTATCGGGCACAGCTTGATATATTTAGATTTGTATGGAAAAGAGTAACTGACCTTCTAATTAAACTCTCCTTCGTACCGTGTAGCGGTCGCCCGCCGTGCACATTACACACTCAGTCATATTTGTTTATCGAGCTTATCGAGTTATTTACTGTATTTGTGATGATGACATTAATATGGGGCTGTAATAACGCACCGGAGGAGACGCATTTATTTACAGGTGACGATTTGTATATCGTATGTATTGTGTATTGTTCTAGAGAAACTGGAAAAAGCACAGCTTTACCCCCGACGGTTACTAAGTAGTGGTGACACTGGAGACTCCTTGAATAAACCTCACAGAAAAACTCACTTCTTGTTCAAAAAAGACGTTTCCAAATCCAGGGTAAAGAGTCTAAACTAGCAAAGACGTTTTATGATCAGCAGACTGAAGGAATATATTTTACACTAAAAAAACATTATTTCTCTGTAACGTAGTGACACAGTATTACATCACCACCATCAGTATTATCACCATTACACCATGCTATGATTTACATTTCCATCCGATTACAGCACTATAATAGGTTCAGCTCTTCTTCCTGTTTAACATAAGCCAAATATGGGACTTGCTGCTGTAACTCCTGGCTATACAACACAACTGGAAATGCTCATCTCACCCAGCTCATGTGGCAGCTCATGGCAAAGCACAGCTAGAGACGTAGCCAATCCTGAGCGCCAGGACAGTGAAAAGGCGGCGCCGATGGCCAGGCCGTCTGCAAAGTTATGAATGCCGTCGCCGATTGTAATCATATACGGAAGCAGCCGCTGCTCTGAATGGGAGAGAGGGGAAAAAAAAAATAGTGAGACACTTGATATGATCTGTGCAGCCCTACCCGTTTCTACTGCATAACTATGGACATGCAGTTATCTGTGTAAAGTTCTGCCAGCAAAGCTTGACTCAGGATGACTCAGGATGATGCACCAGTGAAGCTTTACCTCTTGTCCGAGGGGCTGCTTCTGATTCTGGGAAGGACTTTTTCCCCTCTTCGACCTACAATCAAAGCAAAGCTACGTGTTTTACTAGGACAAGACTGTTATTCAGTCAGCAGGATGACTGCCAGGAATAAAAAGGTCTTGAACCCAAGGAGCGTAATTACTGAAGTAAAGGACGCTCTGTGTGTGAGGTACAGCACAATGGCACAAAAAAACCCACAGCCTTATTTACGACTCCTTTGATACAATGGATGGATTGTTTTGTATCTATACATTTATAATGGGACGCTTCCTGTAAGAAGACATTCATGCTACTTTTATGGAAGGATTCTCAAGTGATTGCAACGTCGAAGTGCTTTTAACTCCAAAACTGCATTATATCTAATATGCATTTGTATCTGTGTGTGTATTTTATACAGAAATATCTCTATAGCCTGTCATTTTTGGCTCTTTAGCTGTATTTGGCCACTACAACACCCAATAAGTCTCCTAAATCGCCCCACCCACCCTCCTCTCAATCTCTCTCTCTCACACACACACTCACACACACATTACTTTCACTGTACAGACGACAGTCCAAATGTTATTCCACTGCACTGGATCCATCTATTTTATAGTTTCTCAATTACATTACAGTTTAAAATCTTGTATCCGGAGACAGATCAGTCAGTAAGTCATTAAAAATAACGGCCGTGCTGTCAGCTAATAAAATGTAAAATTACTTTTATTTCAGTGCAAGTTATTACTATATTATTATCCTGCTTTCAATGGGAGTACTTTAATTATACGTTTAGATTTCATGTTACACTTCTGATTAGTGAACATGCTCGGCGTTCCCGCTTGCTTTCTCGTCCCTTTGGGATTCCACGGATTCCAGTTTGTCCCCTTCTCTCGTTTCGTCTTGCTCCTGGCCAAACCCGTCCTGTCTCGTGTTTCGACATAATGAAGCCTTGTAGAGTGAATGTCTTACCAGATCCGCTTGTGATGTTGACAGTTTGCTCTTTTTCTCTCTCTGGTACATCTGCAGGACTTTGCCATGATCGCAGTGGTGCGGCTTGTCGTCCTGCTGAAACAGAAACGCCGCAACGATCAGGGCAAAGATTGTGGGTTTTATTATGATAGTGGCAGGCAGCCAGGTCGCTCTGCTTCAACCAGGATATCAGGTCAAGTTCCACACTTTAGGATTTAACTACAGGTATGAATTGCCACTTACTAAACCTAATAAGGGTTTACCTGAGCAATGTCAGGACATTTATGTGACAGTGTGAACACACTGAAATCCGATTCCTTTAATATGCAGTAGTCAAATCCTATACATGAATAATACGAGACCTCAATCAGCTACTTGTTCAAATTCAGGAAACTTCGTATAGCAATAGGCAGCATGGCAACATGAATTTGACCTCATCACCCAGTGTATGATTCATTCAAGTCAGCACTTGCTATGGTTGCCGTCAAAGTTTTTTTTTTTTTTTTGTGCTAACTTCTAAACCAGTCCAGCATTGAATGAATGCTTTCCAGACATTTTTTGCAGGTTATGCATTTAATTAACAACTTACTTCATGGTGATCAGAGTGCTTGTGAGTGACGATTGAGAAGATGGTCTCCATCAGGTAGAAGTAATAGATCCCTCCTAAAAGCACCAGCAGTTTAAAGATGTACGTAGAATCTTCTCCGTGTTCACCTGCTTCGTCGCTGTGCTCGTGTACCCCCAGGAACTACACGCACACGGAGACAAAAACATCACCTGGCTATGAAGTCGTAACCCCACCGATGCAATTACCTCTAACCAAAACTCTGTATTTTCCCCAGTTTCCCCCAAAAGCCCTGAAAAGCAATTTCAGCCTTCCGTTCAATTAGACGCTGCTCCTTTTTCCTGCCGTAATCCTGTTATTTCTCACTCATGCTGTTGACACTGTGTGACAGGTTGCCTGTTATGTTCTTATGACAAGCATCAGGACGGATGAAGTTGGCGGAGGCGTTATTGCCGGGAGAGGCAGCCCCGGGGAAATAAGAGGTAGGAAATCTCATACGGGCCCCGTGAACGATTCTCCCGCAGTGAAATGGACGAGAGTGATCAGGCTGAGCTGAGGTGGGAGGCAGTTCAGCGGCAGTCTTGTGGAGCTGCGACGCTTTTTTGTCTCGCCCACAGGAAAGCATTAACGTTTAGTTGGAGCAGGCGCTTGAGTGGGATGGAGCGAGCTGGTGCTTTAGAGCTTGAGCTCTAATGAGGCGGACGTTGCGGTCTTATTTAATCGGCCACGGATTTAAACCTCAAACGTCCGACGTGTCCTTCACTTCGCCTCCACTGGTTTACTATAAACCTACATCTGATGGTTTCTTTATTATTTTTACAAAGAATAACTGTCACACGCACACTGAGGTGCTGGAAAAACTGGTATAGACGAGCTTAAGCAAAATACATAACAAGATCACCTGTGTACATCATTGGCCGCATTGGCCAGTGTGTATATATAGCCTTAGACTTCTACGGAGACTTTAGAATGGTATGAGGTTTGTTCAGCTGGCAGTCCATGGGACTGCTCATACGTCTACAAAAGTTTCTGGAAGGTGAACGCTGGGCAGGATTCCTTTCTGCAGAGTTACACCTGTTCATGTCCTGCATTTATTTTAAAGCGTTTGGCAGCGTATTGAAAAAGGCCACACACATCTTAACAGGCCAAATTATGGTTAGAGGAACACTTATTAGAGTTTGGGGTTTTGCCATTCACACCCAAATCACCAGATCTGAGAATTGTGAACTGTCCTGTGGGAAGTATGGTTCGTACAGAAGTCCACAAGCACGTGTAGTAGATGCCCTGTCGTATTTCTGTAGTCCTATAGTCCTAGACTGGTGTCCCAGTTTTTCTGTTACTTCACTGTACATAAACTAATAAATGAATAATGCAAAAAAAGTTTATTTAACTATCATTATCATTTTTATCATTTATTTAAGAAACATTCATGACATAATGACTTCTTTTCCTCTGATTACTGCAGAAATGGGGTTTGGTTTGTACTAGTTTGCACGTTGCTGTTCACAAAGTAACATGTCTGCAGTAAATCACACTATTGTTGGTAAATTCATATGTTTGATGTCAACTGTACTTTTTTAAAAGATGGATGCGTATAAACTGGTTATTTATTAAGGCATGTGCAACACAGATGTACCATATGCCAGCACATTTAAAAAGATTTAAAAGATTTTTTTAAAAAAATCAAGCAATATTTACAATGGAATATAAATAATAAATATGCAATTGATTTTTATATCTATTCAGCCACTATTAATAAATGATAAATAAAATAAATATAAATAGAGATGATGTGAACTGACTAATATTTTACATTAACATTGTAAAAACTACAACCTAAAGCATAACACTTTATGCTTGTGTGTGTGTGTGTGTGTGTGTGTGTGTATGTGTTTGTATAAGCTGTACAAATCACTAATTTGCCTCTCACCGTAGGGAGGAGATGGAGCAGTGCGTCGCCCGTCAGCGAGCCCACGGCGAGACTGATGCAGAACTGAATACACAGCTGGAACAGGTTGCTGCAGGACGTACACAGCAGCACCACGATCCCGAACATGGCCATCAGACAGATCACCATGTTGGCCAGGGTGGCGTAGATGTATCCTGCAGAGAGGATTATATTATAATTCATATTATAATTGTTTCAATATTTCTGATGAAATTGGAGATATAAATACAACAAACAGGTGGAATTGGAATAAAAAATTATTTATATTTAAACCGTATTAAATTACTCCTGCTGATCTTTATTCTATTTCCTAATAAGGCTATTAGGAGTGAGGTCAAGCTGCACTATATCGGGAGGTCGAGCTGACAACAGGTTCTGTGAGGAAAACAACTATTATGGGATGTAGTGAGAAAGACCTAGATGAAGTATGAGAACGTTGTGAGGTAGGAACAAGACCATGAGGTGTTATTATGTTAAGACGTGATAATCAGTGTAATCTAATAAGACGTTGACTTCTCTGTTCTCTACAAGTCGTCATTTTAAACCCTGTAGCACAGAAGAGTCAGAGTTACTACGCAGCCAAAATGAGTTGGCACTGTTTTTTATTTTACATTTTTTATTTCTATCACACTAGCTAGTTAGTTAACGTTAGAAGCTAGCTAACTTTAGCTAAAGGTTAAGCTACAGGAGGCCACTGCTAACATCATACTTCACGGTGAAACCGTTGTACTGCAGCCTACTGACACAAACCTCGAAACAGTTAAAAGAAAACCTATAAATTAATTCTTAGTTAAACATGAAGCAAATCCAATCTAATAAAAACTAAGCACATGTAGGGCAGTGATAGCTCAGTGGTTTACATGTTAGATGTTATCAAGCAGCCACTGGTGGGCCCTTAAACAAGTCCCTTAACTATCAACTGCTCAGTTGTATAAATCATAAGTATGTCATTCTGTACAAGGGCATGGCCACATGGCCAAATGCCATCCATGTAAGTGTACATTAGAGTAGAAGCAGACATAAAAAAAACAAAACAAAAAAAAAAACCCCACACATTTCCAGATGCTTGATAATACTTTAGAAAGATAACAATCAACACTTCAAGGTTGTAACTGTGTGAAATCACAGTTACCTTCTAATCCAGAAGTAACACTTCTGCTCATCTGCATTATCAAATGCATCATCAAATACCAGTTTAGATAATAGGTAGATTATGGTAATATTACTGCTGATTATTGATATGCTTCTGATATTACTATGTCTCCCTTAAACTGGAAAGAGACTTACGCTCGGCAATGCTGAGGGTGTCTGGCACCAGTGTTGGAGGTTTGTTCTTAGTGCAGGCTTTACTAAGGGCCTGCTGGATCAGAGCCGGGCTCAGCCGTGTAAACTGATCTCTGTCCAGTCCTGAGCTGTTCATCTGGTAGATCTTCAACAACTCCTCGGCTTGGAAACAGACCTGTATGCAAAATGACAACAATGTTAATACGTTTAGAAGAAATAATGAGGAAAAAAAAGGAGAAAAGGATTTTTTTTTTATTTTTTTGTATTCCTTGCATACAAAACAAAATATTTACTTTTCTTAATAAAGTGAAGTATAATAATTATAGTAATAATACACATTATTATCTGTACCTATTTTGTACTTCATTATGTGCTACACTAAAAGATAACAGTGTAAAAGTAACAATGATAAAATGGCAATCATGAAGTTACAGGTGTTTTATTTATTTATTTATTTATTTATTTATTTATTTGAGTCAGAGAACTACCCCCGCCCCTCTTCAATTCCCACCCACCAAGCAGCTCTTCTCCATTACATCACGGCTACCAACCACTTTGGGTGAAGGCTATCTTGTGCTTCCTCCGAGGCACATGAAGCCATCAGCTGTTTCTGAATTTACGCAACGTCAGGTGGCAGTGTGACACACTTGGTAAAACCATCCACCGATGTCCCAGTCTCTGTGACACGCTAACGTCTCTGTGATTGATATAGGAGAGAGACTGAGAAAGCATGGCCCATTTTACTGTCTTAGAAATCTCAGCCATGGATGGCTGTGGCATCTTCAGTATTTTTGCTTGTGATCTCTGGGTGATAGTGTTGCACCACTCGAAAGTCTTAAATAAAAAATATTCATCAAACACAATATGATAAAAGACCCATTAATTACAAAAGTGTCTGAAAATAAAACACCAAAATGTTTTCAGTTGCATGTGTGGCTTAAGACAAACGTGCAATAAACAGGACTTTACACATGATTAAAATTTTCAGGATTAAATATTAAAAAGCAAATAAGCATCTAAATCTGATATTAAAGTAAATGGGAAAAACATTAGTGCAGAACGGATGACAGTGTCCTACATGATGCAATTCCATAAGACGATAATCACACGGAGCGAAATTACTACTCTGTAAACACGATGCCACTGAGTGCTGTTTACACACACTGCAAACAACATATTTCCAAAATTAGATGCAACATTATGCAGATTTTACTCATCACAGACTGGCTGGAAGATCGCTTTGTGTGTCTTCATTTAACATACTTAAACTGTGATTACTGAAGACAGATGAAATTGAGTCCTCAGATGAATCGCTATCATCTTGCAACACGTGTCTCAATATCCGTCCGCACTGATCAGCCACTGACACGCCGAGTCAGAACCCGGAGCGTAATATCGTGCTCTGCCAGATGACTGGCCTTCTCGTCACTGCTAAATTACGCTTTCTTTGCCCTCCACAAAATGCACTTCATTTATGTTTCTGTCATGTACATAAATTTCCCATGTGACCACACGTGGCCAATGGCACAAGCTCTAGAATCACTTTATCATTGCCTACTTACATTTGATCTGTACGCAGCTGGACGATTGCTCTTATAATAGCTACGTTTAGGGTTTGGATCAGCCAAATCAAAGCAGCTTGATCAGTGGGGCACGTTTTGCCAGGGCTTCAGCTGGCCATGTAATGACTGATGCTGACGTGCCAAGACTAAGAGGCGACGCCGATGGTGCTGAACGACCCTGGACGTAATTACTCCAGTGGCTCGGTAATTACCGTGTCCCAGCTGTTGTTGGAGGCTTGAGGCTCATAGTGAATCTGCCCAAGGCCCTCTTCATCATGTTGGACGAGTCTCATGTCTTCATTATGGGCCTCGTGGCTGTGGTCATGCTCATGGTCATTAGCCTTATTCGCTCCCAGGTTCAGAGCTTTCATCAACCTGTCGAGGTCTGTACAGAAATATTGTTAAACAAAAGCATGAGCTCATTATACACTTTATATTACAATTAGGAATGCACTGAAATGTCTGTGAAATTTTAATTTTGGTGGCTAAAATGAATTTTTTTTGCAAAATTGGCAGCTGAAAAGTTTTTTCTAATCATCCAGTTGCTTTTTCATTCCATGTCTCTCGAAGAACTGATTAACATATCATTTATTTTTTATGTTAAATAATTTAAGTTATATTATTACAGTCATTCATGTTGATTATTCTTTATCAA
The DNA here is from genome assembly GCA_028565595.1 of Duopalatinus emarginatus. NCBI lineage: Eukaryota > Metazoa > Chordata > Actinopteri > Siluriformes > Pimelodidae > Duopalatinus > Duopalatinus emarginatus. The sequence continues at coordinate 3,406,342 of JAOVVF010000029.1, read as the reverse complement.
CTTTATACTTTCTATATTTTAATTCATAATTAATAAATAGATTTTATTTATTACGTTCTTACTTTTTTTTAAATAAAAAGATTGTAAATATTAGTAATAATAATTAATAATAATTAATGCATAAGGGTGTATAATGAATGATATATAAGGATTTTCAACTAGCTAATTTTAAAATACAAAAATATCTGAGTATATTTGTAATTGTTCAAACATTAAGAATGTTGTGTACACGATTGTAAACAGAATTTTTTGTAAGTGTAAGACATTTTCACTAGACAACTAGAAAATGACAGGATGATGTCGCTATGACGTTAAACAACAAAGAGCGATTATGATCTACGTCGTTCATTATAATGGCCAGCTGCTTTGCTCTTATTTACCGTAAAGTGGACATACCGTGAACGGTGAGGTTGTCTGGGCCAAAGTGGTTGAATATGTAATCCAGGAAGAATTTCTCTGTAGGGAGGCTGTAAGAGGTGATGCAGTCTCCCAGTAAAACATGGTAGATTATGACACCGAACACAGTATGGAGGTCGGCATGAGGGTCAGTGGGAGGGTCAGTGTTATGATGGTCTTCGTGATGATGGACTTCACCAGGTAGAGTCACTTCGCTCTCTTTCAGGATGTCAGACAGAGTGAGGCAGGGCTGAAGAAATTATAAACATTATCAACAGTGTTAACACAATGAACATGTTATGAGGGGAGTTTAAACCGTCAAACTTTACACCCCAGGGGCCGACAAATCATATATTTAAAAGGGACGGTGTTCTGCTAAGTGTGATATTTGTTATCGATGTCTCTTTATTATGTTAAACCACAACGTGTGATTATTGTTAATGATAACGCTAGACTTTACCATGTTATTGACCAGACCACACTGTGGCTGATGTGTGTTGTGCAGCAGGGGGTGAGATTCAGAAGTAGGTGAACGTTTAAACCCAGCTAAACTTTGTAAAAGTTAAAAGGAGTTGAGTTTATTGTCTTTTTCTGAATATTTAAGTTACTTTTCAAGCTATTTTCTTTTAGCGCTTTACCATCTTCAAAAATGGTAAAACATGTAAACTAGACCTAGATATAGTCCTCAATTTACTAACTGTAAATATACTAGCATTTATAACTATTAGTACTAGAATGAAACTCAAACAATAGGCAGTAAATAAACTCAGCACTTTAGGATGATCTTTCTTAAGTTGGAGCTTGAACACTGCATAGATAATTCTGGATTTTGGGTACTAAATGAGTTAGGTATACAGCTAATGGTTTCAGTCCACTTAATTTTTTCTGACCCTGAAATTGGCTCCACCTCAGCAGCCTCATGTCTTATGTTTAAATTGCAACTCATAAGACATTCTTACTTTCAGAGCAAGAGGGGTCAGGTTTTCGTTCCTTTTTTTAACTTCATGTAGCTCTAAATGCCATTTTAAAACATCCAGATTGGGTGGATTGCATCTGTATTATGCTTTTTTAAATAAAATCCAGGTAATAAAAGTAGTTTTATAGAGATAATAAATAAAGTTGTCATTTTTACACTTTATATTTACCTCATTGTGATGTTCAGGTAGATAATGCTCCTCAAGGTCATACAGGAACTTCTCCAGGCCGTGCTCGCCGTGGTCCAATAGTGTTTGGATAAAGAGTTTTGTCTCCTGCTCCCAGCGTCCCTCTGCGATGGCCATGCAGGTGTTGGATGGGGAGCTGAGCAGCAGAGAGCATCCAGCAGCCAACATAAAGAAACCCTCCACCTGCACACCACTGGAGCTGGAGTAGTTACTCACCAGCTGTCCGACATTCTCCTCTGACAGACACTACACACACAAATAAAGACAAAATGACTAGATTAGCTCAGAGTTCACTGGCAATCTGTATTGCAATTGTATGTAGCTTTTCTAAAGGCCTGGAGAATAAACAATGACCTCCATTATTATTGATCTTTAATAAAGCATTTCAGATTTAAACAAAGAAAACCATCAGGCAGAATAAAACTAGACTAAAGAAATCTTAGAGTGGTGATGATTTTATTTGATGTTTGAAACTTCTTCATAATAATAAATCATAATAATACACCCTCAAAAAAATAAAGCACTTTACTGCGCAATTTACTATTTACTAATGACCAGGGCGGAAACCCTCAGGAGTTGGTGTTTGGACCTTTAAAAATATTTATAATTAAATATTTAAAAACATAATTCTAAACAAAAGAACAAACAAACGTGTGTGTGTGTGTGTGTGTATACATATATATATATATATATATACACACACACACACACACACACACACACCCACC
>JAOVVF010000029.1:3386996-3402014 GCA_028565595.1 Duopalatinus emarginatus | reverse complement strand
TATATAAACGATGAATACTATTATCGAAAATTTGCACACACTGTCTACTATTTTATGCTAATACCGAAGACAATTTTATAACATTTTGGATTATGCACTGCAAAAAAACAAAACAAAAAAAAAAACAAAAAAAAAACAAAAAACAAAAAACTTAATAGTATAGTTTTAATAAGTTGAATTAAAGTTTTAGTTGAATTATTTTCGATATAACACAACATTTTCTCAATTAGCTTCTCCCTGTTTTGGCAAAATCTACAAGTTATATATACAAAACCAGTTTAAAAGTAAAACAATAAAAACATACACGCTTAGATATTCTAAGAGTTTGACTCAACACCTCTGGTGTACTTGTTTAAACTGGTAAATGACTAGCCAAAGAAGTCCTTGAACATAGAACAATAGACCAACAGGCATAACTACACATATTATATTAACTTTTAGGAAGACCACATTTACTTCTCCAAAGTTTTAAAGGTTTATAAATGTGTAAAACACAATGTTGCTTACAGTAAAAGGACATACATAAGAACATAAGGTCTTTCAGGTGGACATAATCAGATTTTGGGTAATATTTAATAAAAATCTAATTAAATTTAGGGTCATTTTTAATAAAATAAAAGTTTGGGTAATATTTAAAAAAAAAATTAACTATGAACGAAACTCCAATAAAAGGGACAAAACTTGATATAAACAAACAAATACATCTGCAATCATAGTATACAGTTTCAGTGTCAAGAAAAAAAAGTTAAAAAGGAAAGGACTTAACTAATAAAGCAGAATTGTTTTTATAACAAATTAAATAACTGAAGAAAAAAACAGATCAGTCTGCTGTATATAGTTGTACATGGTATATTATAATAAATCTACTTATTTAACTCACAACCACAAACCTTCTGCTTATTTCTTAAATGAATACATTTTTCCTATAAAATGCAGTTTAATATTCACAGAAATGCTAAGAGACTCCAATGAGAATAAAAGATTCATCTGTTCTGGTGACATTAATTAGAAATAAAAATATTTGAAACTGTTTAAAATAATTAAAGTTTTACTTTTATATCAGGCTAAATTATTAGATTTACTTCTACATAACAACCTATTAATCTTAAAACACACTGAGGACCTGAAATCAATCCTAAATGTAGTCATTTCTCTTCTTTGGTTTCATTTGAGCATTTAGAGCCAACACTGTGTAGCACATTCTCTCTGAAAAGTCTTCACTGTTTTACACTGTACTGTCCTTTTATCTTTTTTTCATTTGTTTTTATCTTTATATATTTCTCTTACTATTGTTATTCACTTTAGCATGTGTAATATATTTGACTTGTGCTTTATTATCTATTCACCTAGATCACTCTTTAGTTATTGTGTCCTTATGAAATGTCCTCTGCTTTTTCTTTATTTTATTATTAGCATTATTTAACAGCAGTTATTTATTTGATAAAAGCAATTATTTAAACATTAAACGTTTTAAAAGTAGAGTTAATAAACTTTTATCCTTGTTTCAGTATTTTAGGCTACATGACTTTTTAATGTTTCTGTTTAATGTAAAAACTTTAAATTAAAAAAACTTTTTTTTTTTAATTGTGTGTGTACAGGTATTAAAATATTAAGAATAAAGATAAAATACTTGACATTTTTGATAATGTGGGGACATTTTGCTGGTCCCCATAAAACAAGTTTAGTTTTGTTTAAATAAATAAGTAAATAAATAAATAAATAAATAAATAAATGAGCCAAAACGTTGGCTTTTGCTTCAGGTTAGTGTTCGGTTTAATTATCTACATTTATCATCAAGTCTGTGGAAAATCGCCATATTAATAGCAATACAAACGTGTGTGTGTTTTGTGTGTGTGTGTGTTTAGTGTGTAAAAACACACCTGGCCGAGGGAAAGTGTAGCACACGGTACCTCACCGGGTGTGTTTTTTGGACCTCGACCTCTTAAAAGTTAGACTGAAGCATGAATTGAAAACGCAGCCGTACCTTTCCACACGACACACCGACACACTGCACACGTTTCTCCACAAGTTTAAAAAAGGAGCGAAGCGCGCCGGCACTCAGGTGATCTTCCCCCAGCACGCGAACCACCCTCATGTACACGTCCTCCGGAGCGGCCCGTGAAACAGCGGGCAAACCGAGACAAAATACCACCAGCAGCAGCACCACAAGCCTCAGACTAGACATGGCTGCTCACTTTGTGTTTCTCTACACTCTCTCAGGTTTCAAACTAGCACACGGTGGCCGGAGGTGACCGCAGCACTGCCCGCTGGATCAGTTCGAGTCCGACTCGCGCGTGCACAGGTGTGTAGGCTTCTCAGGTACAGGCTTCTCGCGCCTGGCCAGCTCACACCTGATTGGTCCCCTGATGCCTCGCGCACCACTGCGTCTTATAAAAGAGGGAACAGGTTCACCTCACAAGCCCACATGACCTCGCATCAGTCTGACAGGGAGACAACAGGACTGGACTGAGGACTGAGGTTTTAATGTAATAAAACACTCATTTATAAACACACACACACACACACACACACACACACACACACTTGGAGTGAGGGTCCATTTAAAACATACAGGACTCTACCCAGGGCTTCATCTCTCACATGTGGTGCCAGAAAACTAGTATGAACAAACCTATGCAAAATACATATGCAGGCTCCATAATGGTACAAGGTTTGTTTAGCTGGTGTTCCTCCATGGCACCTCTGGTACGTCTATAAACGTTTCTGATAGGTGAACACCGTGTGTGACGGGTTACACCCGTTCATGTCCTGCGTTCATTCAGAAGAGTTTGGACTCCTTTAACAAGACAACGCGCTGGTATGCATGTGTAGAAACACCAAATGATGGTTAGAGGAACACTCAGCCGAGTTTGGGGTTTTGCCTTTCCCATGTGACCGCATCTCAGTGTTATTGAACACATCTGGGATGTCATGTTGTGGAACACAGAAATCCTACACCTTGGTATACAAGAGAATTGTATGGACTCATTTTCAGGAACTATGGTGTTTATTGCTTACAGAATATTTCCGCAAGCTTGTGGAGTCGCGTATTAGACCGGTGTACCAGTCTTTAAATCTGATCTGTCATGGCACAGTGATGGTATGTCAGAAAAATTCAATTTCAGACACTTCTAGATTAACATAAACATAACATGTAATCAACACTGAAGAATGAAATAAGGAAAGTAAGGTAATATAGACACAAATAACAAAAGTACAAGGATTGATATGTGAGATTCATAGGTGTAACTGCTGCTTAAGGTTACACCTCAATACAGAGTGTTCTTTCAGGTCTTATTTAAAAATCACAGTTCACATGTTTGTTGTTTGTGTTTCTAGAGCGGAGGGTTGTAGAGTGTGTATCATATTCTGGCATCTCAAAATGAAGATTTAAATGGAATTACCTTCAACCAGAAAAAAATATACAAGCGAGGTCTAGGGGCAGGTGTTGGGGCACTTGGGCACGGTCAACGTCTGTTCAAAATACATGATTATACTCAAGGCCTCATCACATACAGAAATGTATCTGCAAATGTTGTTTTGTCTGGAATATGACATAAATGTGCACAAAAACACAACACACAAAATGAGTATAAAAATACAAAATGGACATAAAAGAAATGGTATGTCAGACCCCTTGAGACTAAAATGAAAAGAATGTGTACAGAAAGGTAGAGAAACTGACTGACAGTGACAGTGATGTGTAACTACTGTTAGACCTAATGTTCACTTAAAACTTATTCCAAATCTCCATTCACATTTTGTTGTTTGGAGCTCTTGACAAGTGGATTGTACTGTGCGGATGATATACTGGCTCCTCAAAACATGGGTGTAAAGTCGAATCAATCTGGAAACATGATATGAAAAAAGAAATGACAGACGGTAGAATAAATACATGATCATCAGGTATAGTTGATAGGAAACTAATAGGTATGTTTGACACAGTGGGCATGATCAGGGTGTGGCTGTGACTTTCGAGAACGTACATTTTCTCCATTTATAAGGAAAGAGTTAACTGTGTGTTTTTTTCCCTGTTATGCACTACACTAAAAGTGCCAGAAAAACTGGTACACCAGTCTAATAAAAGTGTATAATAATTACAGTTATACCCACTTTGTGTTGTATTGTGTAGGGTTCTTGTTCTATGTAGCACCTTGCTCCTGGTGGAACATTGTTTAGTTTCACTGTGTACTCTACTCTTCTGTATATGGTTGAAATGACAATAAAAATCCACTTGACTTGATTTGACTTGACTAATACTAGGTAGTTCCCCCTACGTAGCATGGACTTCAAGATCTTGTGGAAATTTTCTTTAGGCACTAAACACCAGAGTTCCTGTAGAACGGTCCACAATTCTGTTGTATTCTGCTGTGTAGGATTTCTGTGTTTCACAGGACATTGCATGGCATCTCAGATAACATATGTTTGATAACATAACATTGAGATCTAATGAATGGCAAAACCCCAAACTCAGATGAGTGTTCCTCTAATGATAATTTGGTGTCTCTAGTCGTGTGTGGTGGCATATTGTCCTATTGGAGGCCAAACCCATCAGAATGAATGTAGGACATGAACATCAACTTGTCAGAAAGGAGGCACAGATAGCCTTCACCTGTCAGAGACATTTGTAGATGGACCAGGGATCCACCGCCAGGCTATGTATTGACTCATTGCACCAATTTATTTTCCCAGTCTAATTAACAAATATCTTTGAGCACACACATATATATGTTACTGTCACTGTGGCTACTCTTTGACTTTCAATAAGCTTGAGGTTAGTATTGGGTTAACAGAGTGTGTGTTATTGTCAATAACACACAGAAACAATATTCACACAAAAGCTACAAATGTGGTAGAGATTGGTGTAAAATATTTTGGAGTATTCCTTTAACAGGTCCCAGGACATTATAGAGGGACTCACAGTAACACTGCTTATCATCACATAGCTTCAGAATGTAGCCGTAACGCGAAGATGATTACCTAGAGGTCCTGCAATTTTGCCCCAAATATCTTTTTGACTACATTTTGGAGGAAAGGAACAGGCTAATACGTGATGAATCTCTCTCTCTCTCCGTCTCTCTCCGTCTCTCTCCATCTCTCTGTGTGTCTCTCTCTCTCTCTCTCTCTCTCTCCGTCTCTCTGTGTCTCTCTCTCTCTCTCTCTCTGCAATGTACCCTGACCTCTGACGTTTCTACCAGAATGCATCTGAACCTCCTTTCCCTGATATACAAAATATAAATATCTCTGATGTCATGCAGGCCATGCTTTGCTGCTGATCTGAGTTCAGTTTCCTTCTTCCCAAACCAAAAGCCTTATATGATTACAGAAACAACAGCACAATTGGCCCCATATCAGCATAAAAGAGCAATCTTCTCTGCTTCCCCTCCCTTCACCCCACACAGAGAAGGCTGAATCAGCTGTTACGGGGCAATAACAGCAGAGTTTTGCTATAAGTGTAACCGTCAGCTGTTTCTGACAAGTCATAACACCTTCATATTATAGGCTGCTACCAGACACAGGTGATTACGTGACCTAAGGCCTGGTGAGCTGGAAAACCACCAGGGCTCCAGTGTCTCAGCTTGAGTGGCTACCGTGTCATCTGAGGCTTGTTTCTGAAACTGTGAAAAGATGCTGATGCCATTTCAAATCGTCCTCATCAGTGGAGATGAGATGGTTTATTTTAGTAGGGGGAGGTTTTGTTTTGAAAGGTACCAGATATGTACCCTATACATAAAAATCTTTCTAAATGAAACATATTCACCATTTGGCAAGTTAACCTCTCCGAAATAAAAAAAAAAACCCTACGTCACAGGGTTTGGTATATATAATCCATTAATCTTATTCTAACTGGTAAACTTAGCCTTCTCAGTTTAAATGTATAACTGTATATAAGTCTTTATGTACATGGTCAGCAGAAAAGCATCTCAAAATGCAAAACAGGGCAAACATTGAGGTGGATGAGCTAGAAGGACCTGGCAAGCCAAGAACAGGTCTTTAAGTCTACAGTAAGAACAAGTTCACTGACTCTGTACCGATGAAGATCATCTGGTCTTTCCTTCCAGTCTTAAACGGTCCATTTTGTGTGAACCTGTGTCTGCTGTACACCCAGATTCCTGTTCTTGGCTGAAACGTCTTCGGCTGTTGTAGCCCATCCACCTCAATGCTTGCCATGCTGTGCAATTTGAGATACTTTTCTGCTGAACATGGATGTAAAGAGTTACATATGCTTATACATCAACAATCAGAAGGCTAAGGTTACCAAATACAACAGGTTTAATGTGCACTACATATCAAACACTGTGAATTTTTAACTTAGGAGAGGTTAAGATGAACAAATACATTTACATTTACAGCATTTGGCAGACGCTCTTATCCAGAGCGACGTACAAGGTTACTGGTATTACAGGTAGGCCAACATAGTGTTAGGAGTCTTGCCCAAGGACTCTTATTGGTGCAGCACAGACTGGCTGCCCAGACCGGGAACCGAACCCAGGTCTCTCACATGGGAGCCAATGATCTTACCACTGTACCACACCAACCACAAATAATGCATAAGTTTAATTTAGTAAGGTTTTATGTACATATAGGGTTACATCACTGTAGGCTTCACTCAACATGGTCGACTCAATCTGGTACATTAATCATTAATCTATTCACCTTCAGGTTTGCCGTGTTGTGCATTTTGAGTTGCTTTTCTGCTGAACACGGATGTGAGGAGTGGTTTTTTGAGTTACGACAGTCTTCTTGTCAACTTGAACCAGTCTGGCCATTTTATTCTAGCTTCCTTCCTGGACGTTTTTTCTGTAAATGATAAAACTGGCATGAGTGAAAATCCCAGGTGATCACTGAGTCACTGACAATTTACTGAGATCACATTTTTTCACATTTTGATCATTTGGTAACAGAAAAAATGAGTAAATTAAACTTATCTGGCAAACTTATCTTTCTGCCAAAGCTGAGTATATCGCACATTATTTTATTTGTTCTGTTTATTGGTTTGAAAATCTTATTTATATTTACTAAATAATGTTATTCATGATCACAGTGTGATTTGAGACACAGCTTAATCTGTTAAAGCCACTTTTCTGGTTTTGCATGAAAAATGTCACAGATTTTAATATTACAGATTTTCTCTACGTCCACTTTCTCTCATATTTGTCCATGTTTTTTTTTTATTCTGAAGACTTACTAGGTATTCATTTCGCTTTACACGGTCCACACCTGCATCCATATAAATGTGAAATACTTTGTCAAATCCACCGGCCGTTTTGTATTACCGTCCCTCAGAGACGACATGTCTTCAAGATAATTCTATTCACTATTCACAGGATGACCTGGTTAACAGTGTCTGGAGTGAGAACAATGGATAATTGACTATAAAGACATGCACCTGCCTTTACTTCCTTGTGTGAGCTGTTCACACCTCTGCTTTGTCGGCTTTGCTCTGTCCTGCTCAGGGAACTTGAGAGCATTTATTACTCCATTTCAACTGCTTTTTAAACTCGGTGACATAGTGACATAGGGTTCCTGCACTAAGCTTTAAAGCCTGTGATATTGTTCTCTTAATGATAACTCAATTTCAAATTTACATTTAATGGGCAATAAAACCTGTAGATGAAGTGTGTGTTTGTAATGTGTGCACAAGAGGGAGCCCTCAGCCCTTACAACTCTATGAGGATCCATCAGTCAGCTTTATGGAGCTCCGTCTTTGGAAGAGTACACAAAACGACACCTTTAAATGAATATATATTATTTTTTAATTAAGTCTTGCCTTATGTTGTTTTGTGACGGATTTTGATATGCAAATGAAAATTAATAAAGGATTAATGCAGGTTACATTACAATTCATTTTATTTGGCCAGGGGCAAAGTCAGGCTGGCCTTGTGCCCCTGGTCAGCTGATGTCAAGCTGTGAATTCTGCTTACTTTACTAAACAGTAGGCCTCCGTTTATTAAGTAGATAATACAGGGTTAGTATTTTTAATATCCCATGCACAGCTTTTATTTTTATCATCCCCATTTTACAAAGTGGTAATAAACTCAATTTGCATGATGAAAACAAATCAGCCGAGGAGCACTGGTCTGTGATATGAATGCAGTAAGAATTATAAGATGATAGTGACATTAGGCAGGAATATCATAGTAATGACAAAGCAGAACTTGTTTGGTGTTGGGGCCAATGTGAATTTAGTAATGAGATCATTTTATTGCTTTATTTGTGTCTTTTCTTGTTTTGTCTAACATCCTATGCTCGTAATGTGTCTTTTTCTCATTGCTGGTTTTCACACTGAAATTAGTTTGTATAGTGTCTCATTATGGGACATTAATACTTTGTGTATACTTTAAACACCTATAATAAAAATACATTAGTTTTGCAGATTATTTACAGATTATTTAAGTTTTTCTTAAAATTTATGGTTAATATAATTATTATAATACTAACTTTTCAAACTTGTCTTAACACAATATATAAGGTTAATACCACATACATGGCTGATCCTGATTTTCATGTGTTCAGAACATTTTTATTTGTTTTTTAGAAGACAAACTAGAGCATGATTGATATACCAGTTTACTATCAAGACTAAAACCGATTTCCATATTTAAGTTTTTCAAAAATGTTAATAATATATCAGCCAATATTTTTTTTAGAAACGCAAAACATACAAAGATTTTCCCTAATATTTGTGTATTTTATACGAGAGTCCTCACCAAAGTAACAACATAGAGCCGTTAAAAATTAGTTTCATTGTCACAAATAGTAATCTGAACAAAAGTATAATAAGGAATATAATACAGTTTAGATAAATAAGTCAAATATACAACAAAAGATTCATTATAGCCTATAGAGTGCTACTACTAATTAGTTACAGTGTGCCCTCTGGTGGACAAACTATGCAATGACATTCAGGACATGGTTGAAGGACCTATTGTCTTTTTCTCTGTTTCTTCTTCAATTCTCATTTACCAGCCATTAATCATGTGGTACCTGATTTATCTGTTAGCTAATTTCTGCTAAAGGTATACTAAAGTGTGGCAAAGTATAATATAGGACAGAAGTTAAAGTAAATGGTTGGGTAGTCTGTTGGGTATTAAAGAAGACATTTATATTCAGTTATAAATAACAACATATTCAGTTAAAAACATCAGCTACAAAAAAGGGTCACATGCTTGTATTTCTTCTGCCATGTTGCATGTCTCTAAAGTTTTCAGGTCAGACTTTTAGATCCAGGTTAGGCATTTCTATTCTATTCCACAGTAACTTCAGTCATTTAATCAATAGGTTATTTAGACAAGTGCAGCTGCAGTTATTCAGCATAGATAGTCAAGAGTTCAAACAGTTAAAGGGCTGAGATGGAGTAATATGTACAGTGACCTGTGTGGAAAATAATCCCTGACAAATGTGTTCTTTTTCCCATGTGTTTGCATATTTTACAGAACTATACAATAACAGTATATCGGTGTATGAGTGTGATATATCACATTTAGAGACCCTGTATATAATAAGAAGTTTCAGATGACACCTATGCTAAACGAATAATAAATAACAGTAAATCACACGCAAAGGAGCTGCTGTTACTTGATTCTGATTGGTCAGAAGGCGCTGACAGAGGATGCAAAGCAAATGATAGGTTTGTACTAATGGACTCGATCTAACGCAGTACTGTTTCTACACAGCTTCAAACAACTTACACGTGTAACGACAGCAGTCACAATATGGTTTAAGGATTCAATTTCCTACACTCTGTTTCTTTTTAGTCGTTATTTATCAGCTGTTGATCTGCACGTAGCTCATTTCGCAGATGATATTAGCACGCTGATTTATCTTACGTTTCCTAGCGTCAGTACTTACACTACTGATGGGGGCAGCCGTGGCCTAGTGGTTAGAAAACCAGTCTCGTGACCGAAAGGTCACGGGTTCGATCCCCACCCAGGGCAAGACACGACTGAGGTGCCCTGAGCAAGGCACCTAACTCCCCTAACTGCTCCCCGGGCGCCGTGGTTTAGGGCTGCCCCACCCCGCTCCGGGCAAGTGTGTTCACTGCCCCCTAGTGTTCACTGGTGCGTGCGTGTTTCACTGCACGGATGGCTTAAATGCGAAGGTCGCATTCCTTCTGTGTGCAAACACAGTAAGGCAAAATAGTTCTTTGAAGTTAAAGATCTGTCACTCTATCAGTTTACCACTGGAACATCTTTAGGATGGAGGGCTTTGTTGCTTCCGGTTTCTTGGGAACATGAGAAGTTGTGGTATAAGCTACAATTGATGAGAGATAGAATAAAAAGGGGAGGGGGTGAGTTTATAGCTACTATAATGTAAATGAAATCAGGAATAAATTGTTTCATAGACGTTTCACAATGTTATAAATATCTATAAATGCCAGAGGTATTGCTCAGTAATAGATACTATTTGTTAGTGCTGCAGTTTAAGAAGAGGAATACACTTAGGAACATGCTGTTTATGGAACATGGTAATAATGTGTGGTAACAATAAGTCTTATTAATACCTCGCACTAACAGTAACGCTCTGTGCCTCCCTTAAGTCATTGATTATTGTTCTATAACAGCACACCCCCTAAGTATTTTTCCTTATTTATGTGAGGTTTTTAATATCATTTTTGTGCTTGCCACTTCCAAGAAGTTAAGAACCACCACTGCACTTGACCAGAGACATTCCTAGATGCTTTATTATGACCTACAGCTTACCACCGTAACCAGCCGAGACTGGCTGAGAGTGCATTAACGCCAGCTCATAAGATTCCCGTATTGACAGTGCACTATCTCACCTGGTCAATAATGTAAACAGTGCAGCACTGAGAGCTGGAGCTGGAGACAAAGCAACAGTAAGATATAAGCAGCCATTTATCACATCACAACATTTATTACAAGCAAAAAAAAAAAAAACCCTCATCCATTACATGTTTAACATAGTCGTCTGCATCTCTAGCACGGACAAAGTGCTCTGCTGGTAGCCGGTGACGTAACGGAGAGAAGAAAATGAGCTCGTATAGCATTGATCTTGAGTGGCTTGAGCACTACTTTCGCTGAGGCCGGTGATAAAAAAGGGTCTAAAGAGAAGAGTGAGCATACAGGAGATCTGACTGAGCTGATTAGTTCCTGTAGATGTCTGTGGTCCTTTCATCCAGTAAGAGGACACGGCTGCTATTGTTATGCTAAACATTATTGTAGTCTTTTTATCTTTCTTTCTTTTTTTTGTTGCAGAAGAGATGCAGACAGGAGCAAAAGGCTTTTAGTATAATCCAATATAGTTTTTATTTATTTATTTTTGATATGCCAATTTACACACAAACGTGTGTTATTTTAATTTTTATGTTATATTAGCTTTTTTTAGTAAATGTAATGTTATGTGAAATAAGTAATCTGGTGATTTCAACAGATGACAAGAACAAAGCATACTGGTGGATTGTCTTGTCCACCAGTTGGACTTTTTTTCTTCCATACACCCCCCTCCCCCCAACCCCCAATACAACAGGATTTTGCATTATTAGAAACATAAATCACTTTGTAGTTTCTGCACTGAAATGTCACTTTTTCATTAAATAAAATTTCTCCAGAACAAGAAAACTCTTATCTAATTTAAAATTCCGAGTCGGAGTTTATTTTTACGCGGTGCTCATTTGATTTTGCTTTGTGTAAATGTAAGATTTATTGTGCCCCCCCCCCTCCTAACACACACACACACACACACACACACACACACACACACACACACACACACACACAAGTCGTGCGTGTGAGGCCGCCGGCTGCCGTGTGTTCATCTCGCTCCTCCAGTTAATGATCCTCCCATTAAGAGACCTTTAGGACCCTGCAGTGGATAGGGACACGTCCCACATGGTGACAGCAGCCTTTGTGTCTGGGTAGACAAGAGACTGACTGAAGATATTAACGCCATCCTCAGACGAGACCTACCCTCCTCCCTTTCTTTGAAAACACACACACACACACACACACACACACACACACACACACACACACACACACACACACACACACACACCAAGACCCAAATTCATTCCTACAAGATAGACTCAAAGAGCAGACACACATATACGCACACGTCACAGATGCATGCAATGCAAATACTTCCCCCATGTGCTAGTTCACCAAGTGTCCATTCTATCCCACTTTCATACACACACAAACACACACCAACATACACAGGCCTGGTTTGACAGCAATCACAAATGAAGCGTTAAATTAAGAAACAGATAGTGCTGTTCCCCAGAGAGAGGGGCGTCCCTACACAAAGGGAGAACCCGGCTGAGACCACACCATCATTAGCCTCAGAGAGACACCCTCCGCCTTGCTACTTCAACAGCCAATTAAATGCTAGTCTCTCTTATGCTCTCTCTTTCTCTCCGCCTGTCTCTCCGTCTGTCTGCAGGTCTTTCAGGACGGACTAAAACCCCCAAACTCCTCCCAGAACCTCAACAGTGTGTACAGTGCCTGATATGTCTCTCAAATATGGCATCCAAAAAAAATCCAGCATGCTCTAATGGATGATGAGCACAAAACACTGCCATCATTCTTTATACACTGATCAGTCATAACATTAACACCGCCTTCCAAAAACAGCCACTAAAACAGCTCGGACTCCACAAGACTCCTAAAGGTGCTCTGTGGTCCCAAGACCATATAGTTCACTTTCACTTTCACCACAGTAGGACATGGATCTTTTTACGGATCTCCTGTGGAACCGGACCAGACAGACTATGCACATGAGTGAGTCTTAGGTGCCGATGACCCTGTTGCTGGTCCACCAGTTGTCCTTCCTTGGACAACTTTTGTTAAGTACTAACCACTGCATACTGGGACACACCCCACAAGTCCCCTTGTATTAGAAATGCTCTGACCGAGTCATCTAGCCATCACAATTTGGTCCTTATCACAGTAAATCAGATTAGGGTGGCTTGTTACAAAGGCACCTGTCAAGGGGTGAGACATATTAGGCAGCGAGTGAATAGTCACGTCTCAAAGTTGTTTTGTGATTTGTTGGAAGCAAGAAAAATGGGCAAGTGTAAGGAACTGAGTGACAAACTGCGATGTTTAAAAGACCTGATAGGTCTTGTGGTGTGTTCACCGTATACAGTACTTACCAAAAGTGGTCCAAGGTAGTACAACCAGTGACAGAATCGTGCATGCCCAGGACTCACTGAGGTGCTTGGTGGGGAGAAAGGCAATAGGCCATCTGGTCCGACGCTCACAGAAGATCCACAGAAGGATCCGTTGCTAATGAATACTAAAGCAAGAGATAGAGCTTCCTGAAGTCTATCGCAGAAGGTGGAGCGTCCTGAATACTAAAGGTCTCTTTGTCCTGATTGGTTGGATGTTGATGATCCACATTGTTTGTTCATTTGTGATTTTTCACTGCCCAGGGCACAACTGAACCACTTCTAAGATGATATTTTATTAAAAAGGGGTTCTGATGTAAAAAAACACTGATTCCATAATTATACATTGTCAATTGTATACTGTCAATCAAAAGGTCAGTCAGTCAGTCAGGGTTGTGATTTTATCACAAGGCAGGAATACACCCTGGACAAGGTGTCAGTCCATTGCGGGGAACCCCCCCCCCATCACCAATTCATTCACACCTAGGGACAATTTAGAGTATCCAATTAGCCTTCCATGCGTGTTTTTCGGAAGGTGGGAGGAAACAGGAGCACCCAGCGTAAACCAACGCAGACATTGAGAGAACTCACCAAATTCCTCATGGACAGGGACTGGAGCACAATTGAACCACTTCTAAGATGATATTTTATTGAAAAGGGGTTCTGATGTGAAAAACCACTGATTCCATAATTATACATATTCATATATAATATGAATGGTCCATATTATAACAGTGAATGAACAGTGTCCCACTGTTACTTATTTGCTGTATTGGATAAACAAGGATTATTGTATGTTCCGAAGTTGAATGTGATGAATGTGTGTATATCACTACTCCAGATATACAGTATAAAATACAGAGAAAGAGATAGTCATAGAGGGAGAGAGAGAGAGAGAGAGAGAGAGAGAGAGAGAGAGAACCTGTTTGTCAGAGAGGAGCTGGTGAGGGAAAAGTTCCCAAGGCAGAGCATTAATCTTGCTCTGTTAGCATTAGCATTAGTCTCAGAGTCACCCCAATACCCACATTGTCTCCTGCCCCAGCCAGCAGATTCATCATTCCTACAGCTGATTAGGACAACAATACTAGTTGTGCTATAAAACTTATCATCACACACTTAGCCTTCATAAATCTTCCCCTAAGCAGACAGCATGTCCTGTAGAGTCAGGTGCTAGCTGGAATGCTTTTCCGCACAAGTAGGGTTTGGCCCGAGACGCTTCCTTAAGTACGGTCCATATATACGTATGGTCCATATATACGTGTATATATATATAATCACTAGGCTTTATTTGAGTTTCTGCTATGCTAAGCAACCATGAAATATTACAATCCAAATACATCAGCGAGCTTTGCTAAGACTGGCAGCTCTAAGACATGAAAGTGGAACAAATGAAATGAATGTGAGGATGTAATGTGACAGACATCGAGCCTCACGTCTCTCTCTCTCTCTCTCACACACACACACACACACGCACATGCACACACGCACACACACACGCACACACACACACACACACGGCCTGAAATTTTATTATTAGTGTTTCAGGAGAAGTTGCTTTTTACGCCAAGTCGAGATCTGTCTCAGGGATGAAATGGGAGCAATGAAATAATTGGATTGGTCTGGATGGACAGTGAGCTGATCAACTCCAGGGACCGTACTTATTCACCTCACGTGCACGCGTGCACACACACACACACACACACACACACACACACACACACACACACACACACTTCCCTTTCTCTTTTTAAACAGCTAATAATTCTGGCCGGATTAGGGCCTTCTCTTTATCAGCGAGCTGTCAACGTCAGGAGATTATTTCTGCTCCTCATCATTTCCATGCCTTTAAATCAGGGTTATTATAGTTAAAGTCAGGGTCAGTGATT
>JAOVVF010000029.1:3368392-3379800 GCA_028565595.1 Duopalatinus emarginatus | reverse complement strand
ATAATAATAATAATAATAATAATAATTATTATTATTATTATTATTATTATTACTACTACTATTATTGTTATTATAATTATTATTATTATTATTGTTATTATGTCTCCTGTTCTTTTTCACACACAATATTCCAACACATATTTGGCACACAGGTATTATTTTAGAAGTTATCTTAAGGATTGAAATCTAGACCAGATACTGTATAACTGTAAACTAAAACGAGTGCACAAACTCTTCAATTATACACACGCTGCTCAGCATGCTTGGGTGTTCATGGTCAGTGCGACACGCTCGTTCACTTTGAAGAGAGATGAGAGAAAGTATTATAATTACCCCTGTGCCATCTGGTCAGCACCGGGATCCTGCGTGGAAATATTTACTCAGTCCTCTGTGCTTCTTCTCTTGGCTGAGTCGAGATGATGTCTTTGTACACGTGTGTCAGCGTGCGCTGTCAGGCCTCGTCAGTGCTCTCCGGGGCTGCAGACCACCATCCAGCACCAGGCTTTAATTAGCGTCTGTGTGGCAGTCATTACTGCAATTAGCGTGACTGTGTGTGTCTGCCTGGGGTACCTGTGCACAACTACACTCTCCCCACCAGGAGCTCCACGGGCCCAACAGCTGCTTTTCACTAGCATGTGTTCATGTGTGTGTGCAAAACATTACTTAATTACCCACTCCTTGTTAATTCATTTATTTGCCAGCTCAATTTGAAGTTGACAGGCATCTACGGATCTGTTTTTCTTTCCTTGTGATGTTATTTGTATTTCGTGGACCTGGGAACTGATTTTAATCTTGTGTTTACCAAAGCAGAAGGTGTATGGTGGCAGATATCGTCTACACTATACTATATTGAAGTGTCAAAAAAACTGATACACCAGTCTAACACTTGGTAGATCTCCTACAGGAGCATAGGACGGAAAACGGAAATATTCTATAGGCAGTAAACACCATGATTCCTGCAGAACGCTCCACAATTCTTCTGTATTCCGAGGTGTAGGATTTTTCTTTATGGCTTTGCTAGGTATGTTCGATAACGTCGGGTGTTCCTCCAACCATAACTTTTGTGTTTCATAATGTGTCTGGTGGAACATTGTCCTGTTGACGCACAGTACACATAGTGGGACACACGGTGGGGCACACGTTGGGACACACGGTGGGACACACGGTGGGACACACGGTCGGACACACGGTGGGACACATGGTGGGACACACCCATCAGAATGAACGCAGGACATGAACCTGTGTAACTCATCAGAAATGAGACACACACAGTGATCACCTGTCAGAGACGTTTATAGATGTACCAGGGGTCCCATGGAATACCAACTAAACAAACCACATACCATTATGGAGACACCACTAATCTGTAACAAGCTTCTTTTGCAGTCTGTATGTGGTTTTTTTTTTTTTTTTTGGCACTTTAGTGTATATACATGTTAATAGTCTTTACTACTTTAAGTCTACATGAGTATACAAAGTCTCGGAGACGGAATTCGTTTAAAACATATAAAAAAGCTTCTTCTTGACCTTTATCCTTATTTATAATAATTGGATTTCAAGAGCATTCAATTAGCTCTTGACTCTTTGTAAGCCGCACGCTAGAAATATAAAATAGTATAAAGTGTATATCTATGTGTTCATACTTTTTTTTTTAGAAATGCATATTAGGGATTTATTAAAGCCTTGTTAGTATAATTCTTTATTTACTAGGACGTGTCAAATGACTCCTGATGTTTATGGTCTTACGTCTTTTAATACGTCTTTTTGAACCTTTTGTAAAAACGTGTCTAATATGTCATAATAAAATAAAATAAAATAGATGAGAATTCTGATGTAATCACATTAGAACTTATTTATCAGAACTTAATTATTTGTAAATAATTTTGCCAACTAAATCATGGGAAATTCTGCAAAGATTCATGATTTAAAATCACGACTGAATCCATTTCATTTCCAGGTTGTGACATTACAAGTATAACTGTTACCTCGAAGTGGGTTCATTAAATCCTGCATGAATCCACATGCATCCTACCTGCCCCTGCAAGTCACTTATAACAGAATAGTTTATTCATGCTGGTATGAGTAATGATGCATGTTGAGAGATGATGTTGACGCCATCTTTAAAAGATACGTCATTGTTGTTAATGTCACTGGTGTAACTGCCTGCTCTCATGACAGCAGTGACAATGCATAAATATGGGGATGGCCGTAGGCTTGTGGTTCTGGAACCAGCCTTAGGACCACAAGGTCCCTGGTTTGATCCCCTCAGACAACAAGACTCGGCTGCCCTGGGCAGGTGTGCTAACTGCCCCGCAATGTGTGTGTGTTTCACTGCATTGATGGGTTAAATGCCGACGGAGGTCAATTCCGCTGCACAGTAGTCGAAAGAGTAGTGCACTTTCACTTTACTTTCACTTTCATTAACTCTGGCGACATAAAATAATAAAGCCAAATTAAAGATGAGGAATATTGGTTGCCTAATCAATACGGACGTCCCAATGACATTGCATTGGTGTTCATGTGACCGTCAGAACTCATTCGAGCCTGGGTTGGTTTTTTTTCTGTAAGTACTTTGTGTAGTATCCTGGGCAGTATTTTTAGTCAGTGAAGTGTTTTCTCCCCAGGCTGAGTTGGTTTCAGGAGATAATTGAGTTTACTATCTGGGTCTCTTCTAGCCCCCGCTTTTCTTCTCTCCCTTCCTATATTTTCCTCCTGTATCAATTTGTTCCACTATAATGCAGCAGGAAATGAGTATGGACGAGATGTAAATCTCAGTAGCATCCAACAATACTCATATTCCAACAACCCACACATCCTTCTTTCATATCTGCTGCTCTCACTATAAGTAAACATCTCTGGTGCTTCCAGGATTCGTGTCTGACACAGGGAGGTATAATTACTTCAACAATTAGGCAACAATTACGTTTAATTGACTAAACAGAGAGCAGGGGTCTAGGATTACTGCTTTTTAGCAGACACAGTGGGTATGTTTGCACAGAACACTGGCGGGTTATCCCTGAAATTCTTTACCGAGACGTGGGCTTCGCCATCAGGACGAAAAACAAGAAACCCGAGAAAACATCTGGCTCTTAAACTCCTCTTCTTAAAATTAGGTGTAATTAGGCAGTTTTAAAAAGAAGTATTAAAATTAGAGCCTATACCATTCATTCATTTATTATCTAAGCCGCTTATCCTAGTACTGGGCCATGACGAGTGTCTATCCCAGCCCTTACTGGAAGCAAGGCAGGACAATCACACACAGTGTTTGGACACACAGATGAATTTGATCTCTGCATTAAACCCATCCGTGGGAGCATGCTTGCCCAGAGCAGTGCAAACCGTCTCCAGGGAGTAGTTGAGGGTTAGGTGGCTTTCTCAAGGGCACTTCAGACGTGTCTTGTCGGTTGTGAGAACAGAACTGGCAACCTTCTGGTCACAAAGTTAGTTCCTTAACCACAAGCCCACAGCTGCCTTAACAGGCAGATATACAGACAGACACATTCACACACACACTCACACATAGGGGTATCTCCAGTTCACCTCAGTGCAGGTATTTGGACTGTGAAAGGAAACCGGAGCTCCCGAAGGAAACCCACGCAGGCATAGTGAACTCCACGGAGAAACGACCCCGGACACCCATCTAGAAAATTGAACCCGGACTCTTGTTGCGGTGAGGTGGCTGATCCGCCTACTGCACCACATCTTACCAGTTCTTCTTCTTCTTTTTGAAAATGAATACAACAAATACACATCTGCACACTTATCCTCCCTAGTGAAATAGTAATAACAACTTTTCTGTGAGTTTACATGCTCATGCTTTATAGGTCAAAGGATGGAATACGCTTTCTGGAATAGCAATAAAATATAATTAGAAAAAGTTCTGTTATTTCCATATATATGGAAATATCTTACAAGGATTAATTCGACTTTCACCAAGACTTTTTGTTTGCATAAACATTCAATGATGGACCATAATTCTGCCCTGTATGACTTCTCGATTAATTAATGCCAATCAATTAATGCCCCTTCAATTTTGGAGTAATATTGTATATGATGTTCAGTTCTTACAATAGGTACATACAATAGGTATGATTGATCCACAACCCATAGACACTGAAGTGCCAGAAAAACTGGATAAAACTTGATATGTCCCCCATATGGCATTGCCTCCACAAGCTTGTGGAAATATGTAGACAATGAACACCATACTTCCTGCAGAATGGTCCACAATTCTTTTGTATGTGTTTGATAACTCTGAGATTTGGTGACTTAGGTGGGAACGGCTAAACCCCAAACTCATCCATAACTCCTCTATCCATAACTTGGTGTCTCATGGTAAGATGTGTCATAGTGCATTATCCTTTTGGAGAAGGCCAAACGCATCAAAATGAATGCAGGACATGAACTGGTGTAACTGGTCAAAAAGGAGGACAGTGTTCACCTGTCAGAGACATTTGTAGATGTACCAGGGGTCCCATAGAATACTAGGTGAAAAAAGTCCATACCATTATGGAGACACCACCAAACTGAACCAGAAAGTCCCAGGTTTTAGTTTTTGGCACCTAAGACATCCCCCCCACACCCCTTTCCCAGGGCACTTTGGTTTGGGGCTGTCCCCTGGCTGCTCCCCAGGCACTGTGGTTTGGGGCTGTCCCTTCAAGCATGTTCAAGTGTGCAAGTATGTTCACTCCTCCCTTCTGTCCACTTGTGTGCGTGTTTCACTGTGCGGATAGATTAACTGCAAAGGCTCCTGTGTGTGCAAGCATACTAGATAAATAGTTCACTTACGTATTAAATATTAAGGAAGTAGGGGGTCCACTAGGGATATTCAAGGAATCGACTCCGGATCCAGAGTGAAGTTCTTACTAGTTTAAGTATTGTACCATTGAATGATAAAAAAAAAAAGTGCTTGTAGGAAGCAAGTAGGAATTGCTGATGACTCATATGTGGGGAAAAAGGTCAAGTCCCTGCTATACACTGCCAAAACTGTCCTAAAGAACGGTTCGATGACGAGAAATGAGAACAGAATGGAAGAAAGGAAGACGTAAGTGATGACACTGACGCCAAGGACGCAGAATTACACGTAAAAACCTTAAACCGTGGCTTTTAATAGATGTGAGATTACATATATTTGGGGAAAAAGGGTCCTAGATTTCTATCCTAATTTGAGCGAAGCTCTCCGACTGCAGCTTAGCCTTCTTGTCACTGTGGTCTCGAGAGAGCAGCTTTTCTCTGTCGAAGCTTATCAAAACACATCTCGGATCAACAGTGTCATGAGAACGGCTGACTCCAGAGCACTGGCTGTCAGTTCCTGTGAAAGTTGCTAGACAAGAAAGCAAAACTCGTGCCGTCAAACTGGGGATGCTTTCGCTCAGCTTCCCCGAAGAGCCCTGCTCCAGATTATAAACCTGTCAGAAAAAAAGAAACCAAGGCCCATTTTGCCCTCCAAGCCTGCCACCTCAGCTCTGACTTGGCCAGTGTAGAGCATACATCATACTGATTGTATTGCTAATGCTAACATTTTCCAAATCACAAACCGGGACATCAAAATAAAAAAGCACACACACACACACACTTGCACATACTCACAGATGTTAAGCGAGCGGGTTCCTCTCCATTTCCCGGTAGTCCCTCAGAGACCGGACACAAGGCCCCAGAGACACACACTCATCCATCATGTGCTGTCGGCCGGCCCACGCTACACCGTCCCACTGCCGATGATTTAGCGCTTGACACGCCGAGTCTTCATCTTCCCATAGAGGACAACCGGAGAGATTTACAGCGCACAAACAAAGCCGTACATCACTCACTATCAGGTTCGCAGATGTAAAGACATGTAAAGAGCTGCCATTTTCTAAACGATACAGTCAAAACAAAACTAAACAACACAACGCAACACAACACCTTTGACTGTAACACGGTTAATATATAGCAGTGTGTTATCAATGCAGAAATGCTTCCTGCATTCATTCCCCCCAGCCCACTGAGTGGACCCATGGATTATCCCTAAAAATGCATTTTAACACTTTCACTCCAATTTCTCACTTGGTTGATCTAATAAGTAAAAAGGAAATGAATCGACCCATGACACAGGGTTATTATTTTGCTAATGTGAAATGTTTTTTTTCCTCCCTTATAAAAAATCCATCAACATTCTGACCACACTGCAGAGTGGTCTCTTGAAATGGTTTCCGCAAGGTGAGATTAGACGACCCTCCGAATTAATAATCGTTAGCTTCTGACTCAAGAAACCAGCCACTGTGGAGGCTCCTAAGGACCCTCGTTTGCATATTTTACAATGCTTTGTGAAGCCTGGCCACTTCGTCCTGGGTATCAGTGGAAGAGCGTCGTCTTGAGCCCTACGCTCGCCAGATGTTGTGCCATTATGCATCGACTGCGCAAGGCTGATCTGTCTAGCTGCTATAGGGCAATGCTAGGTTGTTTATTTTAGCTCGGGTGACAGGAAGAATGGCTTTATAAGGATGCTTCACTGTGTGTCTGTGTGTGATTACAGCCTTGTTACTATAAAGGACGAGATGGTAGAAATAAACCCCGGGCCACGTGGTCCAAGCACAAGGAAAGGGACACTTTGGACGGCTTTGGGACAACGGCTCCGCCCCTTGGCGCCTACACAGTGCCTTTCTTTTGGAGAACAGCCTGCTACTGCCACCTGTAGTGGCCGTTATGACTGTATCAGTGCCTGTTCTTGCTTTACAGTCATCTCTGTCAACATATCTGTTCCCCAATACAAGTGTCTCGCTGCAGAATGTGTATATTTATAGCCCTCCAATGCAATTATCAGGATATCAGGCTTACAGGAAAGTGACAAACGAAATGCTTACCCAGCCAATATTGACTGACTTTGACAGCGCTTAAGTGCCTGCATATCCCGAATACCCAGGATACAGTGGTGGGAATATTCTTTTTAATTTGTCAAAAGGAAATCAAACTTAATTAAGGAGAATGGCTGCATCTGTTCCACGTGGAGTTTGCAGGGTCCATCAACCCCCCAGGTGGTCTGATAATTAAAAACATATTTCTTCCTACTTAAATGAAGTTGGGCCCTCAGTGAACATCTGTTTGTAGAGAACTGCCAGGTTTACGGAATAGGCCGCGTCTCAGGCAAGTGCTGTTTATGAAGAGTTTGGGGCGCGAGAGGAAGAATTGCTCAATTTGCTCGTTTAGCGTGAAATGTAAACTGTAGCTAGGAATCCACGGATGAATTCTGACTGGAGAAGTCGGAGACCGTGAGCCGACTTGTTTTGCCAACAGTCTGCTACATGTCATCATTAGGAAGTTCCAAGAACAACTTACTTTTACAGGAAGAAGCCATCTGACTGACATCACTGTTGACCAACCAAAGACACTGGCATATTTGATCACTAATTTCAGTTCAAATCTTTCACCGACGTGCCGGAAAAACTGGCACAATGCCACCAACGCAGGTCCGCCCGTGCATGTATAGCGTGATCTAGAAGATAAAAGACATCTAGGGATGTAATGGTGTGGGGTTTGTTTAGCTTGTTTAGCATTATGGGACTCCTGGTTCGTCTACAGACGTCTCTGACAGGTGACAGGTGTGTGTGTGTTTCTGATGATGATGTGTGTGTCATGTCCTGTATTCCTTCTAATAGGTTCAGCCAACAGGACAATGCACCACCACACACATCCATAGACACCAAATTATGGTTAGAGGAACACTCATGTGAGTTTGCCATTCGTACCCAAGTCATCAGATATTAGAATTGTGGACTGTTTTGCAGTAATTATGGTGTTCATTACCTATCTTGTAAAGTGTTGAGTCCTACACTCTCGGCACCAGTTTTTTTTCATGCTACCAGTTTTTCTGGCACCTCAGTGTATTTCTATAGCCAGTCAGTCTTTTAAAAAAGCAGCTTCACAAAGTTACGTATTCAAACCCAGATCCCTTACAGCTGCCAATTCTAATCTTTCTGACTTCTTCAAACAAAACTCTTGAATAACTCGTGTTATGTTGAATAAGACATGATGCCGATGACTCACAGAGAGCACGCTGAGTCACAGAGTGCCTGAAACGTGACGACGCTGCCTACTAAAGGTGAATTTAGAGGAAGGAGGGCGTCGAGTCATTCTGTGCAGGCAGATGTTTCTACAGAATGCAGCCTTCGCCCAGGATCTGGCTGAATTCTGAAGGCAGCATACATGTATCCGTATATACATGGCTGTCCTACATCCTATAATCCTGTGCGTCAGCAAAAAAAAAGAGTCTAGGCTGCTCATAATTAATATATCTTATGTTAGTAGGAATTTACAGATTTTTATATATTTAGCATTTTTGGAAGGAGTCTCCAGTGTCAGTGCTTCCTAACAGCCAGAGTTGCTGCTATATTGACTAAAGATATACTCACAGGACTGAACAGTTTTACTGTCCACCAGCGAACAGATGATAAATTCAACAAACCAGACTTTATGCTAAAACTATAAGGAATTTCCTGGCTATACCATGCCAGAAAAACTGGTGGAAGCTTAAGGAAATATTCTGAAGGCAATAAACACCACACTTCCAGCTGAACGCTCCACAATCCTGTTGTATTCCGAGGTTCCGCAGCACATTGCATGGCATCATAGGTGTGTTCCATAACATTGGCGAACCCCCAAACTCAGACATGTGTTCTTCTAACCATAATTTGGTCTCTAGACGTGTGTGGTGGTGCACTTTCTAGTCGGAAGAGGCCAAAGCCATCAGAATAAATGCAGGACATGAACTGGTGTAACACATCAGAATCAAGGCACACGTAGTGTTCACCTGTCAGAGAGGTTTGTAGATGTACCAGGGGTCCCAGGGTATGTCAGTTAAACAAACCCCATACCTGTGTATTTTGCTGTGCTCATTTGTACTGGCACTTTAGTGTACATTTGCACTTTTTTATTGATTTTATTGATTAATTATTGATTTATTGATTACAGTAGCAATATTAACAGTCGGCTTTTGAAAATGAGGAGTTGAAAGCAGGAAAAATGGGCAAAAGTAAGGTCTGAGTGGTTTAGCAAGGACCTAATTGTGATGGCTAGACGAGTGGGTCAGAGGATCTCGAAAACAACAGGTTTTGTAGGGCATGTCCAAGTGGTTAGTACCTACCAAAAGTGGTCCAGGGAAGGACTGTCGACCGGTTGTTGCCCAATCCCACATAAGATCCACAGAGATATTTGTTGCTAATGTCTTGGTGTTACAGACACCACAGAACACCTTCAGACGTCCTGTAGAGTCTGTGTGTTGATAGGTCTGAGCTGTAGGCAGGTGAATTCGATGTGGCTGATTGGTGTACAGGATTGTTTTTACAGACATTCAGCAGCAATTAACATAACAATTAACTAGATCAGTTTTTTTATCCATTTATAGTTATGTTTTCTCTGTGGTCAGGTTGGGTATATAAGACAGCTATTAGTATATAAGACAGTTTTTGGTATGTAGCTAGCTAGCAAGTATATCAACGGTTAGTTCTTTATAATTAGCTTCATCTGTATTTATATCAACTCCATGTTTAAACGTCGTCATTGTTGCTTTCTGTTTCTGCCTCATCTGCCTTTCATAGCATGCCTGCTACACCCCTTGCATCTGACTGTTGGAGTTTGTTCTGCCATAAAAAGCCTACTGTGTTTTATAGTCTAGCTAAACGGAAAATCTAATGAAGCTTGCTAGAAGGTAAAGAAAGTTTTTCACACTATTACACATCGTATTCATATCCCACCATGAAAGCAGAGACTGTATTACTGATTTAACAACATAGAAATTCATTGGATTAGAGCCAGGCCTCCTATAACGTCCTGTACGTAACCTGGTACAGAATAAACGCCTTGTGTGGATGTAAACAACGCCGTTCCCCGGAGCTGTTACAGACCAAATTGGACTAAAGGGGCATTCGGGGCTGTGGTCTGGTCACTGACACGGAGAAAGGCGAGAAGAGCTGGAGATTGTTCTGTTTCTTCTGCACTAATCCTGTGCCAATTAGTTTCAACCCAGGAGGGCTAGGCATAATGGCCCAGTATGGAATTATCACGCTCCTTTTTCCACCCATTCCTCTGCCATCAAATTAAATATGAGAGGACCCGTGAACAATGTCTTATTAAAATAGAAAAAAAATCGAGCTGCTTTTTTTTCCACACAGCTTGTTCAATTAAACGTATGTGTAGGACAGACTGGTGCCTTACGGGGGAAGTTATCAGGTTCAAGACCTCTCTCTCTCTCTCTCTCTATGGTTGGTGGAGCTGGTGTGTGCAGTTATGATGATAAAGTTCATGTCAGACCAGATACACTGAAGTGCTAGAAGAATGGAACATATACAAAGAACCTACGCAAAATACGTAGGCTGGTGTTGGCTCTATAATAGTATGGGATTTGTTTAGCTGGCATTCCATGAGACCCCTGGTACATCTACAAACCTCTCTGACAGGTAAACACTATGTGTGACTCCTTTCTGACTAATTACACCAGTTCATGTCCTGCATTCATTCTGATAGGTTTGACTTCTTCCAAACAGGACAAAGCACCACCACACACATCTAGAGACATCAAATTATGGTTAGAGGAACACTCATCTGAGTTTGGGGTTTTGCCATTGAACCTAAGTCACCAGATTGAAACGTTATTAAACACATCTGGGATGCCATGCAACACAGCGTGGAACACAGAAATCCTACACCTCGGAATGCAACATAATTTTGGACCGTTGTGCAGGAAAGTATGATGTTCACTGTGTAACGAATGGCATGGATGGTTGGACATTCCTGTGGGTGGAGTTATGAACAGCTGATAGCTAGTTGCCCAGACATCCGTAGAGAAATACAAGAGACATCCAGCCATCCATTCAGTACAATCCAGAATAACCACATCAGGCAAAGCAAAACAGGCTACAACCAAGTGCTAACCACCAGCATGCTAACCCATTCGCATCTTAAATCTCTCTCTCTTTCTTACATTGCAGTGTGCAAGCAATTAACCCAGAGTGACCATTACAAGTACCTACAGAAAATTTCTGCAAGTTTGTGGAGTCTATGACCCATGGTACCAAGTATTAGACTGAGCATTGCATTGCATCCTGGATGTATTGGATAATGTTGAACTCAGATGAGTGTTCCTCTAACCATAATTTGGTTACCTTGGACTTTTGTCCTGTTGGAAAAGGCCAAAATCATTAGAATGAATGCAGGATATGAACAAGTGTAACTTGTCAGAAAGGAGGGACACAGTGTTCACCTGTCAGAGACATTTATAGATGTACCAGGGGTCCCATGGAATGCCAGCTATACAAACCACATGTCGCTATAGAGCCACCACCAGTTCATGTATTTTGCATAATAATAATAATAATAATAATAATAATAATAATAATAAATAAATAAATAAGTTCTTTTAGGCACTTCAGTGTATA
>JAOVVF010000029.1:3338453-3353184 GCA_028565595.1 Duopalatinus emarginatus | reverse complement strand
GAGGCCCTACACCATACTAATAAATTATTGTGGTCTAAAACCAGGTGTTTCAGTTTCATTGTCCAACCCCTGTATATCCTTTTTTCCCCCTCTCTCCAGCTACACCTGTACCCTAACATTGCATGTTCACAGGTTTAGCAGGTGATTTTACTCTTTAAAAGCCTATTTGAGCCACGCTGACACAAACTAGTCATTGATAGACTCATTACGCTGGTAAATGCTACGCTGAGGCTGTTGTGGAGATCAGATTGCAGTCGTTACTCAAATGGCAGCAGCATTATCTTCTCCATCTCATATTTCTGCATCTCGCTCTACTATAAAATGTGTAGGTGGCTGCTGTGGTGATAAATATAGTTCTCATTTTCTAGCATTTTGCTTTTCAGGATGGAACTCCTTGTTAGGTGTGTTAGTGGAAAGTAGGAGGCAGATGAGTCGCTAGATGCCATGAAGATTTAGGATTTTAGTGCAATGTGGATACCACAGTCTGGGGTCTGAGTATAGGCTGAGGCCCAGAAACGGGAAAAGGCGGGTTAAGGGAAAAAAAAAATCCAGGCAATGTTATCTCAAGAGACACCTATGACTGAGAAATGTAGGCGCAGCAGTGATGCACAGAGACACTCCACAAAGCAGTGAATGGAAATTATACTCAGGAGGCTCAACATACTAAGGAAAGTCCCCAGTGAAGACCTAAGGACCCACAGTCATGGGTTTTTCTTCCATTTTTCGTGTGTAATTGCATATAAGAACTAAAGTCTAAGTTGTAAAAGAAAATAAAGAAGTGAACTGCTCAGTGACCTTCCTCTGCACACAGAGGAATTTGACCTTCGCATTTAACCCATCCATGCAGTGAAACACACATTAGTGAATGCACACACATCTGCCTGGAGTGGTGGATTCACATGCACACACACTTACACCTAGAGAAAATTTAATATCTCTAATTTGCCTCACTTCATGTTTTTGGAGTATGGTAGGAAACCAAAGTTCCTGGAGGAACCTCATACAGACACGTACATGCAACATGCAAACACCACTCAGAAAGGACTCTGGTAACCTGGCTGAAGAATCGAACCTTGTGAGGTGACAGGGCTACCCACTGAACCACTAGACCACAGGGGCTGCAAGTTGACTCGGTGGAAGACAGACAGACAATTTACATGCTAACCTTCAAGCTACATCTTGTACAGGAAAGGAATTTTAGCCTCCTCCTGGGACCACAGCCTAAAGTCAAAGTTAACGCATTCTGGCCAGGCGGAGGTAGTGCACGAGAGGCGTAGCGTGGGTCCTACGGGGAAATCTGTAACCTGCTTCCTCCTGTTCATTAGCAGAATGAGAAACTGCTAGTGCTGTTGGGAAGAAAGCAGCTCTCACCTGTATGCAGTAGAGAGGGGATAATTGCCTGATTGCAGGTTATTACTTGGCTGGTGAGAACCCCACTGAGGCCATTCAGTCTCCGAACTGAGGCATCATAATTCCTGCTTTTCCTCTTCTCGCTGGTGTAACTCTTAAAGATCCGCTGACCGCTGCTGAAATCCGGCATTGTTCAATTCCCGGCCTGTGTTCACCAGCTGTATAACGATTAAGCGATAAACTGGTTTGATAAACTGTTTTTCCATTTTTGTTCAGTTCCAGCGTAGAGTACTAATGGTACTTCAGAGTGAGCTGTGTGATTAGCGCCGGCGTTAGGTGAGCTCCTGCCGGTAATGCAAATCAGCACGGCTCGGTGTGCCATTCGAACCATATTTACATCCATTAGCGCTCCACTTGCTGCCACCCTGCCATCTACAAATGGAGTGTTTAACTTCTCACATGCTGGAATGTTAACGCAACAGTTGGAATTTGAGACTGAGCCTTGAGATATTTATTATCTCTTGATTATCGTTGTCTCTCAAATGGGAAACTATTTGGTCCAACCTTAGCAGAACATCAAAGAACCTAGCAGACCAGCTTATTCATTACAAGGTTTACATTTACATTTACGGCATTTGGCTGACGCTGTTATCCAGAGCGACTTACAAGGTTATTGGTATTACAGGTAGGCCAACATAGCGTTAGGAGTCTTGCCCAAGGCCCGTTATTGGTGTAGCACAGACTGGCTGTCCAGACCGGGAATTGAACCCAGGTCTCTCACATGGGAGCCAACAATGTTACCACTGTACCACACTAACCATCCATTCATCCATACAGCATTTCTTACCATCCACTATTGTCATATATATAATATTACAGATCTTGGTACATTTTTACCTATGTTTTGGGAATGCTTTGTAATAAGAACATTCTGGATATATGTAAACTCAGTGCTGTATGATGCATGTGAACTCAAATATAACTCTGACCTGTGTTTATGTCTCTCGAATGTTAATTCTAACACCGGCTTACAGATGATGCAGTGTACATTATTGTTGACTGGATTTACTGCTACAAAGAGGACAATTATACAAATTTGGTTTACTCCTGGAATGCATATGAAAACATTTAGGTTGTCAACTTACTACACATAGCAAAACTGGAATGTAGCAGTGCAAGACTTATCAACGCTAAGCCCAGAAACTGGCAAACTTTTCTAGTACGCATTTTAAACTTCCTGCAACACATGCATTAAACTCTTCCTCCTGTTATTACATTATTTTTTATCTGTGATGATAATGCCTGTGCCTGTTGCTCCCTATATACTTTTATTGTTTTTGTGCTTTGCTATACAATAAAAAATTTTGATCATAAAATGAGACACCAGTCAATCACTAGGACACCATACAAGCACACATTCAAACCAAGAGGTAATTGGCATAGCCAGCTTTGGGCTTATTTCTGAAAGCCGAGAGGAAACCATAGAATCTGGGTAATTTTTGGAGATTTAAACTATTGAGCATTAAATAGCTGCATGGGTGTTCTGGTGTAAAAGTGAAAGTGAACTATTGCTTGCACACAGAGGAATGTGACCGTCACATTTAATCCATCCATGCAGTAACACACACACACACACACACACACACACACACCAGTGAACTCTAGGGTGCAGTGGACACACTTGCCCGGAGCGGGGGTGGGGGGTATAGCCTTGCTCAAGAGTACCTCAGACGTGTCTTGCCATGTGCTGGGATCAAACCTGCGACCTTCCGGTCATGAGACCGGTTCCTTAACCACTCGCCCACGTCTGCCCCTGTGAGATTATTCTGATCTCCAGGTGTCTTAGACTTTAGTAAATTATACCGTTTTCAGGTTGTTGCATGGATGAAGTGATATAATCAATGAAATAATTACCAAGATTGACTGATTTGATCACACAATCCATGCAGATTTATACACTTGGAAAAAAACAACAGGTTGGTATGAAAGTGAAGCAAGCATTACATCAAGCAAGCATCACTTGCACACAGAGGAATTTAACCTCCACAGTGCAGTGAAACACATACACACTAGTAAACACACCCATAAGGGCCCAGTGAACACACTTGCCCCGAGCAGTGGGCAACCCTATCCGCAGTGCTCAGGAAGCAGTTGGGGGTTGGGTGCCTTGCTCAAGGTGTGTGTTCAGGCATTCTACGCTTAAAATACACACTGTCAGACGCAGCCAGTGATGTGCACAGGTGGCGTTGCTATGCATTGTGCATAGGCGCGTCTACCAGTTTTTCTGGCACTTCATTATACATGGTTTTTTTTGGCATGTGTGAAAGAATGCTGCAGCGCAAGGTGCATCATGGGAGCATCGGTATCTGGGCCAAGCCAGGATAAACTCCCACAGGCGGGAGCAGAAGTTTAACACCTGTCATTTCTCAGCATCTCTTCTGCTTTTTCTGACAATCCCCATACATACACACACACACACACACACACACACACAAAACAGCTACACATCCACACAGACATCTCTAAACCCCAACCTCGATGCCCCCTATCCAGCTGAATGTCCTCGATCAAGGGCAAAAGAGATAAAGGAAGTAAATAAACACTGAACAGTTAAACGTCTCCATTTGCTGCCACAGTTAAATCGAGCTGAGGAGGAAGGGAGGCAGTGTGTGCAGCAGAGATGCATCGATTAGAGGGCAAAGCAAGCGCAGGTTTGAGCAGGTCCCCTCCCTCTGGAGCGGCGCGGGCTGCAACAATGAGCGCTTGGTGAGGCCAGTTTCAATACGGCCCACAGGCTGCTTATTCAGCCGTCTGAATGGGAGACACGGCAAGGGGGCGAGCAAACGGGAACCGGGGAAAAAAGAAATGGTGAAAAAGCCACAAGAGGGGCCAATTGATGCTGCTAGCAGGTGGATGGTTCTCCTTTCAGGCCAAACTGGCGAGGGGGAGGGGGAGAGAACCGGCGCATTTCCTCTTTCAAGGGGATCACTTATCTCAAATCAGCAGCCTATTGAAATGGGTCCCCTCTCTTCTACTCTAACTCTCCCTCTTTTTTTGCCTCTCTCGGGCTCCGACTCTCTCTCTTTCTCACTCTCTCTCTCCACACACACACACACACACACACACACACACACACAGCTCTCGTGGCATCTGACAGCATGCCTTCCCATCCAGCAGCACCTGCCTCTTTGCACAGTGGGGTGATGAGCTCAATAGCGGCAGAGCGAGGCGGTTAAGCGTCATTATATCTGTGTTTGAGCACTAGCAGAGCCCACACACATACACACACACTAGCACTATTAACTTAGCCTGGACACATACACACACCGATACACACGCAGGACAGAAAGTCTACAGAGGTTCCTGACTGCCTTCAGCGTTGTGCATTTTTCGGCCTCCCACCTTCCTGCCTATTTGTGGTGTGGAATATCCTGTTGCTTTTGAAATTGGCCTCAGTTTGAGATCATCATATTCCATAACGGGAGGGGGGTGTACGTGTGTACGTGTGCACACGCGAGAGTGTGAGTGTGTTAGTATTGTTATCATAAAAGTGCTCAATTCTCAAATAGCGCTCAGTGGTGTTAAAGACTAAGTAGCGCCGCGAGGCTGTCTTCTCCCATGTCTGTTTAAGTTCCACCTACACGTCATTACGACGCTACGCCACACTGATTCTTCAAAATATAAAAAAATATAATTCTTATGGAGCTACTAGATTTCCAAAAGTCTCAGTTCTTCACATCCTGATAAATGCCAATTAACTGTAAATTAGAAAACAACTCATTTTATTATTGATGTTCACAAAACTGCATGAAAGAGCTAAAATGACCTCAGCTAGTATAACATGTCAGCTACTGTAGATACATGCTCCGTTTTCCTCATTTTACAGGCCATCATTACATGCTTCTTCCATCCGGATGACGGTTTTGTCCGGAGCCCACCTGGAATCATCGGTCACATGGCAGGAATACCCCCTGGACATGGCGCCAATCCATCACAGGGTACCTCACACACACACATACACACACACACACACACACACACACACACACACACCTGTGGCAGTTTAACACATCTAATTTGCCTAACGTATGTCTTTTAGGAGGTTGGAGAAAACCGGAGCACCTGGAAATGGGGAGAACACACCAAACTTCTCATAGACATGGAGCACAGCGAGGATCAAACCCACAACTCTAAATCTCTGAAGATGTGTAGCGCACACACTACCTGTGATGCCACCCTACCGCCCCATCATTATGTTAATTCTAACTAAAAGACTAGTCTTATACTTCTTACATCGACCGACATCATCTCGACTGTTCAGTGTAATGTGGTCAGGATTACAGTTTTAAGTCAGGCTTTTTCTCGTCCTGGCGATAAAATCAACCGTGTTTAATATTATCGTAAGTCTTAAGTCTCGGATCATGCAAACAGTGACGTAAACATGGCCAACAACCAATAAGAGAGCTCTTTTCAGCACCAAACAAGAAGCCGCAAGGCAAGTACAGGTGCGTCTGTCAAGGAAAGAAATGAAACATTGAGGAAAGTCCGGCGAGGCCTTGGAAACCAAAAGGAGGAGAATCTGGTGGAGCTTTGGAGTGAGCAGGAGCGTCTCTCTGACATGTTACTGTACACACACAAAACGTGCTTCTGTTTCTGCTCCACTCTTCCACAGTTCCTCTTTCTGTAAAATTAAGCAGTAATACACTCCTGGTTTGTAATATATTATGAGATATTGACATTAGTGTGCTGTGGTTGTAAAGCAGTACACCAGTGCCAATATCTCACCATACAGCACAAACCAGGAGTGTATTATTGCGATTATAACACAGTTCCATTATCAGAGTTAATTAATAGATTTTATGATATAAAATATATATAATGTATATAATACATTACATTATATATATAATGATTAATAATTAATGCACAATAATATAAAACAACAGTGCAGTCATGTGACGGCTTGACTCGGTTTGATTGGTGAAACGGAGTCGAACCTCGCTAATGGCTACATTTGATTGGTGAGACGCAGTCATCACAGAAATGAGTAGCGAGTAGAATGTAGCTCAGTGTAACGGAGTAAAAGTACCGCTTCGTCATCACACATATACTCAAGTAAAAGGAAAAAGTATGCTGCATTAAAACTACCCTTAGAAGTACAATTTATCCAAAAATTTATTTAAGAAAATGTAACGGAGTAAATGGAGCATGTTACTCACGGAACGTCTCTCGGCCAATCAGATTGCAGTCGGAACTAACTTTGTTACAACAGGAAATAATCTCAAAAGGAATCTAGTTTTGTCTTTGTAAGATCCCCAGTCTTTGTAAAATCAGAGCTTGTGACTAGTCTGTGACTATAAAGTCTGTGACTTGTCTTTGGATGTGAGAGGGTGTCAGACTTTAGTCTATTAAAGTCTTTTCAGAGTCTTTTCAAAGCCTTCTAGTGAATGGTTAGCATTAATCTTTTAAACCTGACACATTTCGGCCAGTGGAACGTCTGCCTTGACATGTGATGCGTTCTGAGATGCTTTTCTTCACACGTCCCTGTTTGTTAAGAGTGATTATGTCTCTCGCTGGGTGCTGAATTGACAGTCAGTGGAAGCTTTTTGTTTGTCACGCCGTTCTGTTTAAAGACCGGTGTGCGAGAGCATCCCAGGAGGATCAGCAGTTTCGGGCAGGATCTGGATTTGAGAAGGATTCTGATGCGTAACATGTCAAAATGTATTCTCACTAGTGTCTAATGAACTCTTAATTATCTGAATTGAACCAGATTCACCATTTATCTGTTACTGTGGTTCCCCCCGAAATATCTAAATACATTTCAGACCACACGAGTGTGTCTGTATTTCACGGCTTAGCTGGACTGAAGATTTTGTCTGATTAGTGGTTTATTGGTTAGTATTGTGTCTTTATCTTCATCCACTGATTGAGCCTCCGTTGCATCTGAATCACGTCAGCGTCTAAATGGAGGCCACATTTGGGAGCTTCCAGTCTGCTTTGGCTTAACCATAAACCTCAGAAAGGATCATCTGTGACACCTCACCAATTATGCAGCCTATTACTAATGGTCATGGCGGGGGCAGTGTGTGCGTGTGTGTGTGTGTGTGTGTTTAGATGTTTAGTACAGAGAGACCGTCTGCTGCCATCAAGGTGCCTGTTAAAGAGATCACATGGGGATACGGGCCGGGCCGTCGGGAGCACGGCATATGCTAATCAACGCCGTTAATGTAGCAATGAATTAGGAGTTTAGACGTCACGGGAGGGTTAACGCAGCTGATCCAGAGCAGCCTTGTGATCTCATAGACCAGCCTCGTATGGGGGCTAATTACGGCAAATTGGAAAAGTATCGGTGGGCGGCGGCGCATGTGGGGACCTCCCCCGGCGTGTGTCACTTCCTGCCGTCAGGGTCTGATGGCGGCCACCCAAACCACACCTGCTCCTCACTGTGATAGATGGCAGGCGCATGAGGCTCAATTACAATTCCTCCCCTCCACCAATACGCACCCTGACTGCCCCACCCTGCCCTATATTGATGGGCAGCGAGGGGGCCACAGGCTTCACGAGCGGCGATCATCTGCTGGAAATTGCGTCTCGGCCCCTGCAGCACCTGCGCTGGCCAACGGGCAGGTGAGCATCAGTCGACAGGGTGCCTCTGGGATCGGTTTTTGGAAACGACCCCCACTCCACCCCCACCGGTCCATCAAATACAAAATGCTGCAACCCCAAACCTTCAAACCCAGGAGATAAATTGGAGTGGGTGTAGAACGAACAGGCCTGTGGGGGGGTTATGTAGCGAGGGGCATCGGCCCAACACATGTGTCCTGCCTCCTCTCTTTATTATTCAGTAATTAGCCCTTTGGCTGTCGACTGAGGGATAGCTCAGCCGTCAGCACCCATACCGAATCCACCCCACCCACCCCTCAAGGGCCGTCTTTGTTGACAGAGACATGCAGACCTGGCAAAAACAAACAAACAAACAAAAAGCAAAGCAAAAATTTTATGACGCTTCTAACTAACGACAGGACTGCGTAGAATTATATAACGGAAAAGGAGTCGTCACAGCGTTGCACACATTTACTGATCACTCCTGAACAGCAGAACCAAGATTCCCAGAGTAGGAGAGCAAACACGATCTTTCCCCCGTGGCGATTCAGCCACTTCTGAGCGAGACGCCTTCATGCATGGCGTGTCTGCAGGAAGATCTCATCGCATGAAAGTTTCTCCAGCGTGCAGGCAGACTGAGCGCCGCTTAACCAGCTGGTGCTCAATCAGCGCGAGCCTCTAATGATGTTTCATCCTGTAACAATTTATGAAATCGCTGTTCAACATCTACTAATGGGATGTTGTCACGGTGCAGATTCCAGACTGTTTGTCAATAGAAGAAGTAGTCTAGTAAAAGCACTTTCTTTTTTTTTTTTTTTCTTTTTTTTTTTCTTTTTTGTCAGTTGTGTTTTTGTTTTCTTTCCAGTGTGTGTTTGCAACAGCTCACTTACAGCCTGTATTATCTTTGCCACGGAAAGACAAAGAAGACAGAACAGCGTCGTAAAAATAAATAAATAAATAAAAAGTTCTCGTCAAGTTATTCTTGACGCATTTTCATGCAGTCAATATCTGTCTCGACAGATGTCTGGCTCCCCGAGAAAACATTCAACTCTGCATTGATGTCATTGTAGCTGAAGGTTGAGTGGATGAATAAGAGACGCGTGATGACTGATGGAGAAGATGTTTCCAGAATGGCAGCTGCACACTGTATCCACTATGTCCATGTCTGAAATAAAGACGCTTTTTCGATCGCTGCTTGTCACGTGGTACAAGATAATGCTAATAAAATGTCAGTGAATTCTGTAATAGACTGCATGATAACAACAAACACTGAAGAGCCAAAAAAACTGGTACACTAGTACTAATACTCGCTTCCACAGGGCATAGGACTCCACAAGCTTGTGGAAATATTCTGTATGCAATAAACCTCCTGCAGAACGCTCCACAATTCTGTTGTACTTCGAGATGTGGGATTTCTGCCTTCCACAGCGTGTTCCATGGCATCCCAGATGTGTTCGATAATGTTGAGATCTGGTGACATGGGTGTAAATGACAAAACTCAGATAAGTGTTCGTCTAACCATAATTTGGTGTCCCTAGTTGTGTCTGTTGGAAGAGGCCAAACCCATCAAAATGAATACAGGACATTAACTGGTGTAACTCATCAGAAAAGAGGACACACATAGCGTCAGAGACGTTTGTAGATGTACCAGGGGTCCTATGCAATGCCGGCCGAACAAACCCCATACCAACTATGGAGCCATCTACATATGTATTTTGTCTGTGCCTGCTTTTCTGGCACTTTAGTGTACTGTACAATGAAGATTCACTGATGATAGAGCTGGGATTGGAGAAACGTACAACATGCTAATGATCATGTTTGTGTTTATGTTTCATCATTTGTAATTGGATGCTGCCAGAGTTTCGCCGTCTGCTCTCTGTGGCTGCGGTGGCGCTAAACGAGCTGGCACATCAAACGTTAAATATGTTACATGATTGGTGTCTCATACCACCAATCTCTCTTACCACTAAACCTTTTTATTTATGATGCGTGAACAACGAAATCAGGCCAGAAATCATACAGTGTAATCACGCCGGCTTAACACGTGCAATTATAGGATGTTCTTGGTGTTGTACTCTACATATGCCATTGTTTTGCCTGCCATCCTCCTTGAATCTCGACATCACAATGTGTGCTGCGTGTGTGTGTTCTCCCTGTTATGCCTGGAGCTAAACTTGGCTGCTCAGCTGAGAAACCAGGTGCCACTTCAGTGCTGATGCAGTTCTGCAGCCATTTTTTAAGACGGCTAAACATACACACACACACACACACACAGAGAGCAAGAGAGAGAGACAGAGAGAGACACACAGAGACAGAGAGAGAGAGAGCGCCACACAAAGCACGCTCTGCAGTGGAAAGAAAAGCCGCCGATCTGTTTGAGTTAGCAGGACAAATCTGGCTGTGTAACTCTTACGCTGCTGGAGGCAAACACAAAAAAAGGACATCAAAGGCGTGGATGACATTTAATATGACTGAAGCATCATTACTTGGTTTTACAGTTCGCAACATATTTCTGTTTAACCTGTGGTGGTTATTTTGATTCAATGGAAAACAAAACATGAATAACAGATTTGACTCCCATCAAGACGTGAACACTAGGGGGCAGTGAACACACTTGCTCTCAGCAGGACGCACCCCAAAACCATGGTGTCCAGGAAGCAGGCAGGAAGGAGTAGGGGTGTCCATTGCTGGGATCAAACCCAGGACCTTCCATTCACAAGACCGTGTGGTTCCTTAACCACAAGCCCACGGCTACTTCATGTATGAGCAGATAAAAAGAACCAGTTGTGCATCTTTAATGCTAGGTGTATAGGACATTAACAGACAGGTTTGAGAAGTAAAGATTGATTCACGTCTCAGAGGAACAATCCAGAGCATCCTGGTCAGCTGTATCACTCCCTGGTTTGGGAACTGCACCGTATCAGATCCCAGGTCCCTGCAGTGGGTAGTGAGGACGGCTGAGAAGATCATCGGTGTCTCTCTCACCACCATCACAAACACCACACGCTGCATCCGCAAAGCAACCAGTATTGTGGATGACCACACTCACACCCTTCACACACACTCTTCACCCTCCTACTGTCTGGAGAAAGGTACCGGGCCTCACATCCAGACTGTGCAACAGTTTCTTTCCACAACATTTCAGTGACTGGCCTGCACACATACACACACACACAAACACACACACACACACACACACAATCTCATCTTTTAAATCTGTCTACACAATGGATGCACTACTCACTGCTCCCACTTCCAGTGGACTATCTGCACTGTCCCCATCCTGTATTTATTTTTTATTGTTGTGTATATTGTAAATGTTCTTGTGTAATTATTGTATTGTCTCATGTACTTATTGTAAATCGTCTTGCATCAGTGCACATGCTACTGCACACGTGCACATTGTTGTAGTGAGTAGTTATTGTTCTATGCAGCTCCTTGTTCCTGGAGGAACATTGTTTTGTTTCACTGTGTACTCTACATCACTGTATATGGTTGAAATGACAAATAAAAAACTACTTGGCTTGATATAAAAAGTACATTCATTTTTTTTAGAATGCCAGGTGTAAAGAAGAAAGAAAGAAAGTGAACTATTTGCCTACTGTGTTTTTGCACACAGAGGAAGACACACACACACCAGTGAACACTAGGGGGCAGTGAACACACTTGCCCGGCACAGGGGGCAGCCCCAAACCATGGCGCCCGGGGAGCAGTTGGGGGAGTTAGGTGCCTTGGGCGGGGATCGAACCCACGACCTTCCGGTCACGAGACTGGTTCCCTAACCACTAGGCTGCGGCATGAATGTGTAGTAGAAACACAAAATGATAGGAATGAGATAATGGTAGTGAATGATGGTTTATGGAAAAGTGTCTGCCTTACAAAAGTATATATAAATGGCACGATTGTGAATATACACTGAAGTCATACAGACTGTATAAAAACCTGGTATAAAAACTTGGTGGTGGCTCCATAATGGTATATGGGATTATTTTAGCTGGCATTCCACGGTAACCCTAGTACATCTACACACGTCTCTGATAGATGAACTTTATGCATGTCTCCTTTCTGATGAGATGCATCCCGTTCAAGTTCATCTACATTCATTCTGAGGGGTTCAGCCCCTTCCAGCAGAACACCACACACGTCTAGAGAGGTCAGATTATGGTTAGATGAACACTCATCTGAGTTTGCCATTGTTTGCCATCCAAGTCACCGGATCTAAACGTTACTGAACACATCTGGGATGCCACAGAAATCCTACACCTCGGAATACAACATAAAGTCTGGTGTTTAGTGCCTAGAGAATATTTCCACAAGCTTCTGAAGGGGCCTAGAAAGTATTAGACTGACAGAGCAGTTTTTCTGATACTTCAGTGTAATTTGGATTTGCAGAGCTCTGGGAGTGTTCAGCTGAATAAACTCTTATTTGTTAAAAAAAACAAAAAAAAACAAAACGTCTGCCTCTCTTCACTTCTATCTATTTTGACTTCATTTGGTTTTTCTTTTTTGGTTTTATTAAGTAGTTTAAATTTTATTGTAGTGTAAGTATAATTTGACCACAGAGGTTTAAAGCAGTGAGTTTTACTTATTACATTATTTTAGTGCAATTTCTCACATATAAAGCACCTTTTGCCACCGTACCTGCGGAAAAAGCCCATTTGTGTTGAAATGCTGGTAAATGCTCAACTCTGATTGGTCAGAAGGTGTTGTTTAATTATCTCTTCACATGTACAGGTAATCCAGCATAGCCAAATGTACCTATTTATAGAGAACACAGAGGAAACTCACATGAACACAGGGGGAAACATATGAAACTCCACAGAGACTGTAACCCAAGGTCAAGATCGAATGTTGCCCATGATACATAAACTGAGTCTATTAATAAACAATGAAAAACATATCTATTGTGGATTTCATGCAGCTTTCAAATAGATGTTTATTTAACATTTATCAACATTCACATTTAAGGCATTTACTAAAGGGTCTTATCCAGACCGTCTGAAGCACAAAGGGCTTCTGGCTTTGACCACAGTCATCAGGTAGGAGCATTTTTGGTTTTGTAGGCCAGCTTCAGGGTTTTAGATCTGATCCAGGCTGCTGCTACAGGAAACCAGTGAAGGCTATGCAGCAAAGATATGACTAGCTGTGGTACGTTTCTTGCACAGGGAAATCTTCAGGACAGACGAGTTTGCACCTTTTGCTTCTCGGTAACATAGCAAGAATACTCTAGAGGTAGCCGTAGACCTTTGATTAAGGAAACCAGCTTTGTGATCAGAAGGTTGCCGGTTTGATCCCTGCAACCTGAGATAGATGACTGAAATGTCCATGAGCAAGGCACCTACCCTCCAACTGATCCCCAGGTGCCATGGATAGCTCCAGGCAAGTGTGTTCACTTGCACCTTGTGTGTGTGTGTGTTTCACTACACAGATGGATTACATGTGTTAATCACTCTCACTTTCACTTTTGTTTTTTGCTGTTTCTTCATGAGACAGAAAGAAGAGAGTGTTGCTGCTATGAGGTAAGTGATAACAGGAATTAAAATTGATTCATGTATTAGCAGTAGGGTTCGTGCTGTAGGGCTGCCCAATTACTACAATTCACGTCTGTGTAAAATTTGGGATTAAATGCGCTAAAATCACTGGACTGTGATTTGTTTTGTTTATTGAGGATTTATCTGTTTATACATGTGTAATAATAAAACACATTGGCTTTTAACCCCACTTGTCGGCCGCCCTCACTGCGCTTACCGTGAGATAAACAAATGGTTGAAAACAACACCAGCAATAAAAAGACAGAAGGCTGTGTACTAATAGGATTGCGCTGTGTTTCATTATGAATATACGAACCTCTGGGGCACATTCCAGAACAAATGAAATGCAAATCACCTTTTGAAGACAACTGCTCGGTGTAGCACCCAAGAAGGGCTTCATTTACACAGGAAAAACAAACCAAACAAACCAAACAAACGTCCGTTTGGCCCTCTGCCCACTGACGACGTGGAGCGCTTACGAAAGAGCTGCGTCAACTTTCACGCCAGGAAAAACCGACAGTGGACACCAGGATTAACGTGTCAACACATCAACAAGTTGTAGGTTGTAAATTGACTTGTATTGTCATGGACACTGATTTCGGTGATCCCAGGGTCTCGTTTCTGTTCCAAATTGTGATAAATGTAAATAAAAATAAATTTTACTTTTAATTTAATTTCATTTTAAATGCTATAAAAATATCATCAATCATTTTAAAATTCATATCTGAACCTATTCAACATCTCATCCTGTCATGAGTCGTTTATTACAGGTTAAAAAAACGTACATTTTGTGTGATTTGCGTGAAACACGTGCTCTGTTTCACCTGCATTTCTGATAATAATGGGAAAAAGAAAAATACATGATTTCGATGATGTCATGATATTCATTGGTCAATTAGAATGTCATTAATGAGCTTTACCATTAGCGTGAATGCTAGTTAGCTAAGTTAGCTAAAATTTGGTTAATTATATAATTACTAAATTTAATTGCTACTTTTGCCCC
The DNA here is from genome assembly GCA_028565595.1 of Duopalatinus emarginatus. Taxonomy (NCBI): domain Eukaryota; kingdom Metazoa; phylum Chordata; class Actinopteri; order Siluriformes; family Pimelodidae; genus Duopalatinus; species Duopalatinus emarginatus. Next base: position 3,338,697 of record JAOVVF010000029.1, on the reverse strand, counting down.
TGTTTCTTGTATAAGAGACTGAATGAAGCCATTATTAGCAAAGAAACCCAAAAATTGTTGCATGCATCTTGCTGTGTGAGATGGTTTAGCACATTTTGAACGGTCAAATAAAGTTTTAAAGTTTGCACAGGTTACAAGTATGGAATCAGAAAGAGCTTCGCTGAGTCTCCACTGTCAAGGAAATAACAGAATGGGCTCAGGAATACTTCCAGAAAGCATTGTCAGTGAACACAATCCACCGTGC
>JAOVVF010000029.1:3306211-3320479 GCA_028565595.1 Duopalatinus emarginatus | reverse complement strand
GCCTACTCCGAGCCGAAAATAGCAACATGTTTGCCAAAAATTAAAGAAAAGAAAGAAAGAAAGAAAGAAAGAAAGAAAGAAAGAACTCAGAGGACATTGAAAATGTCTAACTCTCAATTAAAAGGTCAAACCTTTTCTGAGTATTGGATCACATTTTACTGCTGCCAGGGGCCACAAAAGTGTTCAGCGTCGAGGTAAAACTATTTAACTTATTTATGTACTTATTTATTATTTGATATAAACCGTGTACAACGTTTATTTGCACTTTAATTTGTTGTTTTGTTGCCAAGCTTTTCCTTCACCATTAATATGCCAAAGCTTTTGCCACTTTTTCAATCTGTTTTAGTTTGTTTGTTTGTTTATTTGCCAATTTATAAATTTGTTGCATGCAAAAAAGAGGAGAAATCTATGCTAATTTTATCAAGCTTTGGATTTTTTTTTTATTGTTATTTATTTATTTATTTTGCGAAAATCTAGTTAGAATCAGTCTGCAATATTTCTCGGGAGTCATTAAAATTAATAGAGCAATAATGCATGGTATTTTTTAAAACAAACAAACGACAAAAAAAAAAAAAAGCTATAACATTTTTAATCACGATTTTAATCCAATACCGTTAGTAGTCATGCAGAAGAAGAAGCTCCATATCAGGGAAATGCCAGTGTAGTATTAGTGGATATAGACCATGGGCTGGGGGTTGGTTATCTTGGGTGGGGTTGGGTGGAGGGGTATTGGGGGGGGTCTTTTCTAAGCGGTTATGCACTGCCTGCCTCTTATTTAGAGTAGTCGTAGAGTCGTAGTCAAGTGGTGCCGCCATGACCCTTTATCCCAGGTGCACGAGGGTCAAGCGGTGCTTCCAACCCTGTGTCTGAAATGGCACCCTAGTTCCTACAGCCTACTCCTCCCTACTTCCTATACGCTACAGACTGAAGTGCACTAAGTGATGGATGTTCTGCATCTCCTAGGCCTGGGACACTAATCTAGTGCAGAACATTGAGGGATTCCAGAAGTGTTCTGGATGTGCTACACTCAGTTTGAAATAGATAAACACCCTAAGTAGTCCACCATATAGCCTAGTGGATAGGATGTGGTTTCAGATACACGTAGGGTATACTTCCACTGCTCACGTGCACTGTGTCACATGATAGACGGAGCGATATAAAAAGCACTTCTTTGAGAACACTTCCAACTTTTCTTTGGTTCGTTTGAGGAATAACTAAAACAAATAGTAGCACAAACTTTAGAGATTCAGGTAGACTGGCCTTGTATTAGCTGAACCTCTGCTTTTGTATTACAAGTGAATAAAAAGGGAGCTGTTTATTGCTTGTAAATAATTCTTTGGAATTAAACATTTCTACAAAACTGTATTATACCATCAAATGACCTTATTTCTGAAATTTCTTTCCACCCCGCCTAGGGGTATCTTTTATTTATTTATTTATTTATTTATTTATTTATTTATTTATTTCTGCCCAATGTTTGAACAATGTAAAAGCACAATGACACCGGGCATTTTGTTTCTCTTCCTAAATAAAGAACGAACAAGTAAATCACCTTGTTGCTTGTGTTTGTATGGACAGAAAACCCGCCCATGGAAACTTTAGCCAAGTCATTATTTTAACTTTGCACTCATATGCAGAGTGTAACACACCATCCTGTTGTCCTGTTGTTGTTAGCACCAGTGTAGTGTAATAGTTTTTCACTGATATTGAGTTATTTGGATGTTACACATTGGTCCTAATTGGAGCTTTAGACAGCAGGGTAGAAGTAACAGCCTAATATTTAAGATGTAAGACTTTTGATCATAATCCAATCACTATGAATCTGCTAGACATGTGTAAAACAAGATGCATGAGTTCCTCTGGATAAGAACGTCTGCCAAATACTGTAAATGTAATGTTTTAATTGGATTCTCATGGTGCCAGTATAAACTTAAGTGCCAGAAAGAAACTAATACAGTTATGCAAAATATATAGGCTGGTGGTGGCTCCATAATGGTTGTTTAGCTGGCATTCCATGAGACCCCTTGTATGTCTGCAAATGTTTCTGACAGACGAGAGCTGTGTGCCTCTTTTTTTCTGACAAGTTAAACCCGTTCATGTCCTGCATTAATGCTGATGGATTTGGCCTCTTCTAGTCTTGGTTTTTGCCATTCTCAACTAAGTCACCAGATCTGCACATTATCAAACACACCTACGAGCGCACCTGGGAGCTGTTGGGGACATACCAAGTTTTAAATTGGTGTGCCAGCAGTGTTCTGCATGGTATCCCAGAGGCCTTCGATAACACTGAGATCTAGTGACTTACGTGGGAATGGCAAAACCCCAAACTCGGCCAAGTGTTCCCCAAACCATAATTTTCCATCTCTAGAGACAATCAAGCAGGACATGAACGAGTGTAACGGATAGAAAGGAGGCACACAGCGTTCACCTATCAGAGGCATTTGTAGATGTACCAGGGGTTCCATGGAATACCAGCTAAACAAACTGTATACCGTTATGAAACCTCCACCAGCTTATACATTTTGTTTTTCCTGGTACATCACTGTGTATTAAAAACATTTACCTTTTAATTTTACTGCAAAGGTTTTTTGATGATTCCTCCCGTGCTTTTCCATACCGCATCCCATTAAATGCTCTCTGGAATCTGCCATCACACATATGGCTGTTTGGGTTGTTACTGGGTCAGAGTCAGAGTCTTACTTTAATTATTGTTTTTAACCATCTAAAATAAAAACCACACATGTGACATGCTCATTCCCTCTCAATTTTTTTTTCGATTTCAGCTCAAACATGTATGACGTCACTCTTAACGCATTGCGAGGTGAACCGTGTGTGTCTGAGAGAAACAGGGAGAAAGTTCTGCAGCAGGCTTGTTTCTCAATAGTTTCGCAACCGCAGTTGTCAAAGTACATCATGTTAAACATTTTCCCCTTTCTCACTGCCACGGGGAAAAAGTAAAAGAATGCTGCGGGGTGGGAACAAACGAGCCATGGCCCGGCACCAAACCGAGGCACTACAGCTGAAAACGTTCGCTCCATCATAACAAACCAACGAAATAATGCCGCAATGTGTGTGAGAATTCCTCTAGAGCTAAACACAAGCTTGAGTAAAACACTCAGCGATGTTAATGAGCTGGTTAAACGGTAATGAGCTAGTTTACTAGGGTGTTAACTAGATTCAGAAGAGGGCATGGTGGATCTCGTATGCTATTAGCTGTTCAGTCGAGAGATCAGACGTCAAGACTTCCTGTTTCAAAAGGAAATGCATCAATATACAGAATCAAAACCTAACCCACAAGCCAGTACTGTACAGATAAGCTCAAGCTACGACTGCCTCTAAGGATACCTGCAGTGTAGCAAGACTGTACTGTTAAACTTACATTTACAATGAAGTGCCAGAAAAGCTGGTACAGACTGGTGGTGGCTCCATAATGGTACAGGGCTTGTTTAGCTTGCAATCCATAGGACGCCTCTGACAGCTGACTGCTGTGTGTGTCTCCTTTTTGACAAACTGCACCCGTTCATGTCCTGCATTGATTCTGATGGGTCTGGCCTCTTGCGCCACCATACATGTATAGAGGCGCCAAATTACAGTTAGAGGAATACTCATTTGAGTTTGGGGTTTTGCCATTCCTACCCAAGTCACCAGATCTCAATGTTATCAAACACATCTGGGATGCCATGCAATGTACCGTGGAACACAGAAATCCTACACCTCGGAGTACAACAGGATTATGGAAGTATTAGACTGATGTCCTGCTTTTTCAGGCACTTCAGTGTACATTAACTTAAAAAATAAAAGTGAACTGTACAGCGTTTTTTCTTGGATCACTTGAGTAGCTCATTTCCTGTAGGTTCATAGCTTTTTGGTTAAATCCACAGATAAGCATCATGTTTTCATGACAATGAACATACCCATGATTAAAAAAATGTTACCAGATAAAGGATTTTAATTGACTTAAAGGAGATCTGAAAGTACAAACATGTCTACTAGAGTTTTAAACCAACGTGTTAAAGAAAAAAACTTGAAGAACACCATGGGGTTCTAGATATCATTCGCTCCCCCTAAGAGTGCACGGATATTATTCATCCCACTCTGCAGTGAGGAAACTTCCCCGTCCTGTCATGCAGTGCAGATGTCTCAAAGCAGATCTTTGCATCAGTGAAACCCTCGCAGTGCCCTTTTGGCTTCCTTTAGTCTGTTAATGACCGTAACTCACACGGAGCTCCAGCTTCTCTTCCCTCAGCGTTTCTGTTCTCTAACCGTGGACAGACGTCTTCAGAGAATTCAACAAATGGTACTAGTTACATCTTCATTGAAGTTAAGCCTGCTGGTGAGGGACGAACGCTTAGTGCGGCTTAGCGCAGCCTTGTCTCAAATGACCTTGAGTGGGAATTCTGTCGAATAATAATATAAGACGGCAATTTGCTGTGGTTGGAGTTGAAGAACACGTGACTCTCCCGGGCAGTCTCTTATACCCTTCCCTCTCTCTATATATATCCTTCTGTCTCTGTGTCTGTCATGTCTGTAGAGCAGAAATTGTCCCGCTCTAATTTGGTGCATGGTAGGGAAGCAGACTCGACTGTTGTGCAAGAGCGAAACATCCACATTAACTGTCCGGTAATGAACCTGTTGTTCGCACACATTCAGCAGGAGACGCTTTGAAGCTCTAAACCGCTGATAAGGGGTTCTACAGAGAGCTGCTCGGCTCAAGGTTAGCGCTGAAAACCCCCCTGCCATGGACAAGCGAGGCTGCGCTCAGAAAACAGCGAAAGCCTGAAAACACTGTAACATCAGTAAATGCTTTTATGTGCTTTTGAGGGGAAAGTAATACACAGGCAACATTAGAGGCACAACTCAGCTTTCAAAATCTCTGCAAAGACACAATGTAGATAATGCCTGATCGTCTACTGTAGAGCGAGGAAGAACCCTACAACTGAAAGTCCATGCCCCAAGGGGGACCTACCCATGGACTTCACAAGCTTGCCTAAATAAAGAGAACGGGGGAACCAGTTTTTCCTGGTACTTCAGTTGATGTACTTTTTAAAAGGGGTCTATAAAAACATTAAGTGTTCCACTAGTTGGACAATCAAAGAACCCGTCAACTTTTTTTACGTTTCTTGTCGTTATTAGATTACCGTGGCAAACAACAATCAAAAATAGATCTGTATACTCTATATATTTACTAAGCGTTCTTTAATCGTTCCTCTTTGGACAGTTGAATCTTCTAAGCTCTTGTAGGTTTCTTTGTTGAATCTCTAAACTGAACCAGAGATCATTCTTACACCAGAGAGTCTAATATAAGCTTAGTAGTGTTTCATTTTGTTTTTAAATCTATACACACTTACGCTCTTCAAACGCTAAAACTGAACAAATTTAATGTCCCAAATATGTTGATTTATTTATTTTAAGTTTTTAACACCATGTTTACACATAGAGTCACATTCATGGCATGACAGGTTTTTTATTATTATAATAATTATTATATATTATTTTTCCAGATTAATTTTATTTCTCGTTTTCCAGCTGGTAGAATTCAGTAAGAGTTGTTTAATGATTAGTTTCAAACGTGTGTTTTTGATTTAGTATCAATGAGAAACTTATCAAATATATCAAAAAAGCTTATCACTGAGATAACATTAATTGTAATGGCGTAATCTGACACTTATTGATTTTGAAATAGACAGTCTCCGGCGATTAGGGGAGTATAAGATTCGGTAAGTACTGTAAAGGTGTGACTGTAACAGATGTGCAGCAGGTCTTGCAGAGTGGAGGCTCACAAATGTTTAATAGTTTTTTTTTGTTTTTTTTTTTTTAACAGTTTGTGCCTCTTAGAGAACCCTTAAGACATGATTGTGGAACTGACTCTCATATAATAAAGTTCTTTCTAAGTATGAAATGATAAAGGTGTGTGTTGTATTGTAGTTGTTGTTGTGTGTGTGTGTTGATTATAGCAAGACTGGCACTTTGATTAAACTGGCTGTGATGGTGAGATGATTAGTTCCGGCTCTGTTCATGCACTGTGTGTAAAGTTATTACTAATCACCAAACTCCTGCACATGTGGTGGTACATGCCATCTCGCTCTCCTGTGAAACGCTGTGATTAACGGATTAATGAAATAATTCATCGCACTGGCGATATGATGGAAATTAATCCATTATTTCTTGTAAATCATCTGTCCAGATGCTGGACGAGTGTGGGTGTGTGTGTGTTTGTGTGTGTGTGTATACAAGAAGGCGGCTTGTATCGATTTCACTACAACTTCAAAGGGGATTTTATAACGTGCCAGTCAAAACGCAGGTTGTTTTGTGTGTTTTTTCACCCTCTCTCTCTGTGAGTCCAAGCAGGTTCATGATCATCGACACTGTCGTCATCAGTGCGCAGCATGCGTGTGTCGTGCAACAACAACAAAAAAAATCTGGCATCAGTAGACACCCGTACTTACCCAGCACACCAGAGACCGCAGGCTGCGTGTGAACGTTGGTCTGACGTCAGAGGGGATGATGCGTACGCGCCTGACCCGTTTCTCCTGCTCGGCAGTGTTCCATCACTTCCCGCCGTCAGACTTGTGTGAGAGAGGCCGCTGCTGTCACACTCACCTTGGGAGAAATGCCAGGCTGACAGCAGGTACTCATCTTCTCCACACATCAGTTTGGGGTTGTCTTATACAGTCGGCGTCTGTCTGGAAGTCATATGGTGGGGTTTTTGTCAGAAATCATTTATGGAGTGTGAAAGTGTCTTGTTTAGAGCATAAAAAGGCCTGAAGTCAGGAAAGGTGAAGAGTGTGGGAAGAGTGTGAAGGTGACATTACAGGTGCGACAGAAACTCAGTGACAGTCATGTTCAGTGACATACACACACAACACTTTCTCTACATCGTCTGTACACAAACGCACTGCAAGACAAGTCTGCTTATATTGGATGGCATTTTTATACCATATCAATGTTGTGTTCTGCTGATGCCATCACAGGTGCAGTTCTAGCTCGGGGTTTAGTAGAAGCTTAGATAATGAATGATACTTAAAAACAGTTTTCATTTAAGTTTATAGATAACATGAAAGTGAAAGTAAAGTGATTGGCTTGCATACAGAAAAAAAAATTGACCGCCATATTTAACTCCATGTAGCAGATGAAAACACACATTAGGGGATGGTCATGGGCAGCCCCATCCACAGTGCCTGGGGACCAGTTGGGGGGGATAGCTACCTTGCTCAAGGGCAATTCAGTGGATACACTAATGTACCAGCAAAACTGGTACAACTGGTCTAATACTTGGTAGGTCCCCCCATTAGGCATAGACTGTATGAACACCATACTTCCTGCAGAACGGTCCACAATTCTGTTGTAATTCCAAGTTGTAGGATTTCTGTATTCCACAGTGCATTACAGATCTGGTGGGATTAGGTGGGATTAGGTGGGAACGGCAAAATCTTAAACTCGAATGAGTCTTTTTCTAACCGTAATTTGGCGTCTATAGATGGGTGTGGTGGTACACTGTCCTGTTGGAAAAGTGAATGCAGGAACTGGTGTAATTCATCAGAAAGAAGGCACACACAGTGTTGACCTGTCAGAGACATTGGAAGAAGTGTCAGGGGTCCCATGGAATGCCATCTAAACAAACCGCATACTATTATAAATTGCACTACTGTACTTGACTGTTCACCAGTCTGCATAGTGCATGCATGCTTTTATTTTATATCCTTTCTTTTTGCATGCTTAATTAGATCTTTTATTATTTGTCTATTTATACTTTTTATACGTTTGTACCCTGACATCCAGTGTGGGCAGCAAAGTAAGAAATTCATTGTACAGGGAAACTAGTTTTCTTACTGTGCATATGACAATAAAGCTTTGAACTTGAACTTATTGCCACCACCACAAATCTGTACCAGTTTTTCTGGCACTTCAGTTTATGTATATAACAAAAATCTGGGCTTTTTCATTTTTGAAAACAATAACATGCCACGTTTATGAATACCGTGTGTGGCAATGAACACACACGTGCACCTACGCACACGTGTGTTAGATGTTATCATGCTCCTGTCATGCTGTAATAACCCAAAGGAAACACCAGAAACATTCCTTCAGTGTGATTTCATCAACCGCGGAGCAGCCATTACTTATTCAGCTTTCTAGTAACAAGTGCTGAAGTTGGTACGAAAGGCTTCCACTAGGGCTGGAACGAGAGAGTCTGTGTGTCATGTGAGTGTGTGTACACATATATGTGTGTGTGTGTGTGTGTGTGCGCATGTGTGTGGAGGGGGTGGTGCTGACCCACTTTGGCTGACGTGCTGTTACAGCAGCTTGCCAGGCAGACTGGGGCCTGTGTCTGTGCGCTAGTGTGCATGTGTGTGTGTGTGTGTGTTTGCCGTGTGTTTTGCCTTGTGTTTGTACGCAGATGAGGGGGCGATGGCTCTCGGCTCCACTCCTCACCCAGGGAGCTGAACTGCAAACAGTGCTGTGAGCCAGGCCTCCGATTGGCTATGCGCCGCTCTGAGTAAGGCTTTTCAATTAGCCTGGGGCTCGCATGCTAAATCAGACCCAAGCAGAAGCCTCACATCTCACTGACAGCCGCAGTGTGTGTGCATGCGTGTGTGTGTGTCCGGTAATGACCCTGTTGCTGTGCCAAGTGTAAGAGTAATATCTAAAGAATAAAACATAACAGGGTGTGCTGCTAAAGGAAAATAATCAATGATGAGATGGATCCTAATGTGAAGCAGATTTGTTGCAGGACGTCTGGAAAACAAGTCTATCAGGACATTCAACCTCTGACACTGGAGACTCATTCATGCACACATTCACGAACATTTATGTTAAATATACTACAGACACGATCAAATATTTATAATGAACGCTACCTGTTAAAGAAAAAAAATCAAGTGTCAGAAAAATGGAGCCTATGCAAAATACATTGGCTGGTGGTGCATGGGGTTTGTTTAGCTGGCATTCCACGGGACCCCTGGGACATCTACAAACTTTTCCGACAGGCGAACGCTTTGTGCCACCTTTCTGATGAGTTCCACCGGTTCATGTCTTGCATTTGCGCATGGGTTTGGCCTCGTTCAACAGGACAATGCACCACCACACACATCTAGAGACGCCAAACTATGGTTCGAGGAACACTCGAGTTTGGCCTTTTGCCATTTACACCCAAATCACCAGATCTTAACATCGTCTCTCTCTGTCTCTTAATATATATATCAGAGAGAGAGAGAGAGAGAAAGAGAGAGAGAGAGAGAGAGAGAGAGATGTAACTGGCTATGCTGCATAGTTCTAGATGGCTATAATATGCTTTACTCTCCTCAACCCTCCCATGCAGGTTGCAGGGGTCAGCGGACTTTCACAGGTGCTGTTAGTGTGTTGTATTATTGAGCAGCCAACTACAGCTGAATAAACAGATAATGTGTTATATACACTCCCTGCCTCCCTCTCACTCACAGCGCACAAACTCACACATACACACACACTGAACAGAGTGAATGTGAAGGCTGATCGTGGTGGAAGCGCAGAGCCGGTCGGTGACTCATCACGAAGGTAAAATAAGCTGGATGCTCCGAGCTCGCTCTACACCCCCCCCCCCTCCTCCCTCGTCTCTCTCTGCACATGTGATGAGCGTTATGAATATTCAGCGAGCTCAAAGAGCAGAGACGTGCAACAACTGGCTTTGATGTGACTCACGCAGAGAGTCGAGGATCCTTCTCTGAGTGAGGAGAGGGAGAGAAAGAGAGACGAGGACCACACACGGTTTTACGGCTTGTGTGTAGAGATCTCAGTGTGTGTATGTTTGTATGGAATAGCATCAGTAGTGATCCCACAAGTTTTACACAGGGCAACAATGTGCATTCCTAGCTAGCAAGGTAGCTCACAGACAGGGGTTTATGTATCCATGCCTAACCTTAACCCTTTCAGTCCAGGCATCCACGTACACCACATGATTATGGACTCTGTAGTTATTAGAATGCAGAGATTAAGATGTCCGATGATAAAGCACCTTTGGGTGCTTTGAGTCATTCTCATCATGATGTGCAAATATATAACAGCTTTTGAGCTGTATTTACATGATAAACAAATTAATACACTGAAATGCCAGAAAAACCAGTAAACCAGTCTAATAGTTGGTAGGTCCCCCACAGGGCATGGTCTTTACAAGCTTCCTGAAAAAAGGTGTAGGATATCTTTGTTTCACATCATGTTACATGGCATCCCAGATGTGTTCGATAACACTGAGATCTGTGTATGAATGACAAAACTCCAAACTCAGATGAGTGTTCCTCTAACTATAATTTGGTGTCTCTAGACGTGTGTGGTGGTGTATTGTCCTGTCCTGTTGGAAGAGGCCAAACCCATCAGAATTAACACAGGACATGAAAGGGTGCAACTCTGAAATGAGAGACAGTGTTCAGCTGTCAGAGATGTTTGTAGATGTACCAGGGGTCCCATGGAAAGCCAGCTAAATAAACCCTGTATCATTATGGAGCCACCATGAGCCTAGATTCACCTGTTGTCTGGTTTTGTTTATTTTACAAATTAACATTAAAAAATATATATTAAAAAAAAAATAAATAAATAAAAAATGTAGAGCAGTCATGGTTGGGGTGTATATATAAAAAAAAAAAAATAAATAAAGTGGTAGGTCAGAGGAGATTAATTGCTGCTACTGATCTGTTTGGGTTTTGGAAATTACAACCAAGTAGAAAACATCACCATGAACGACAAAAATTCATCTCTATCTGAGACCAACTCGAGTCATGTAGCCGAGCCGTCCACCTCATTGCTTTTTTCAGTGTTTCCAGGAGCAACAAGCAACCTTCCAGTGTAAGCCATGCCCACGTCGAGTTTAAATCCAGATACAAACTATATCCCAAATCCCGAGGCTACAACCTCTCGGAGCCTGCATTTAAAGACCGGCTGTGTCACAACAGCATCACTAGGCTGCCCTATGGTCTACACAGGCTTTTACGGAAACGGCTTTGTGGACCTCTTCCTTCGAAGGATGCAGCCCCTGAATTGGGACACAGCTATTTCAATATTCAGTCAGAATAACGTATCCCAGTAGGCGGCATTTTGAGACGTCTAAGAATTGAAACGGGCACCTGCTCACGAGCGTGTGCAGGATGATGTAAAATGCTGTCTGTGTAGAGAGATCACTAGGTTTTGAGACGGACACATTGCGTTTAACATCTACCTGACAACCGAGATATTTTATATAGCAGTGCAATGGCTGTAATGACATGCTGGAATTAAACAGCGCAATAATAAGTTCAGTGCAGTTTTACGAAACTCTGACCTTGACCAGTAAAACTGATCTAACAGGTATCTATCAGGCTCGCTCACTCTCTCTCCTCACTCCATCCTGGTCAAAGTTATAATAGGCAAGTCTTAACACCGTCTTGGTAATGTAGCCGTCTTGGTAATGCCCGCAGCCAGTTATTCATGGCTAACAAGGTCAGGCACTGATCTAAACGAACTGAGAGCGAGCCATAACTGCACTTTGAATGTTGAATGTTCTCTGGGACATAAAAACCACATAGATAGAATCAGGCAAATCTAATAAAAACAGCTTAAAAAGGTCTAACCTGCCCCACAACTCCAGGTTATACTTCTATTACACATGCACAAGGTCAACGCAACAACACGTTTGACTCGACATGCTTCAATATGGTGTTAGAAAGCAGAATGTATTTTTGGGACGATAAGTGTGATGTGTGTCGCACAACCTCCCCCCCCCCCCATTTTTGCCATTACACCGTTTTCTCATACATGTCTATTCAGGATTCTGTAAGTGGTTTCGTCTCCTCCTTCAACATCTCCGGGATGGTCACAGTGAGATATTTTTGTATTCTAGGCACACTGCCGAACCTCTGGGCTGTTTAGTTAGAAAAGACCTAATGCTCTGCGACAGTCACAGGGCAGCTCAGGTGGCCTGATGCAAACTGATGGGAGCAGACAAACAGTTTAAACTCCTTTTCTGGATTTCAGCTCATTACATCATTCACGGCTCCCATCGCACTACAGCTCTATTTAAGGCACGTGACTCCGGGCTTCTGTCTGCCTTACAAAACGACGTGATGATTACCTGAGGCACGTACAAGGCACTGTTGCTTCGCAAGCAGATCTACTTCACTTTCATTTCACCGACACTTCAGATGAGGAAGCAGCTTTTACCTAAAGATACGGCGGGACAACACAATCAGGATGTGCTTACTGTGAATTAACCTCGAAATAAACAGATTATGTTACACCTCACCCAGGTACTTGTACAGCAAATGAACTAGATCAGTAGGGAGATGTTTACTGAACATTAATGGAAGGAGTCTCCAGGTGTCAGAGCTACAAGCAGTGGGATTAAGCCATATAAAGCTGGATCTCAGTATCAGCTATACCACTCCGAGTACACCTGATGAGAATGAGGCGTGGTTAGAACTTGGATAGTTAGTAGAACGCTGCTAGAATATCAAGATCTGAGAACTTTGGCCTTCAGTTCTTTAGTGTCTGAGTTCTCCTTTTGTGGGAGACGGACTAGTTACAGTTTTAAAAGAAAATAAATTAGCAAGCAAGTAAATAAATTTTAACAGCTTTAAAACGACAAGCCACAATTTTTCAAATATTTATGTTTGTCTGTAAATCATTTTATTTTTTATTTACTTGTTTGTTTGTTTGTTTATTTATTTGCTTTCCTCTTTATTTTTTATTCATTCATATATCCATTTATTTTTCTATTTATTTACTTTATTTACATTTCATTTTTTTATTTCCCAATTTATTTGTTTTTTTGTTTACCCATCCATCCATCCATTTATGTTTTTTATTTTTTTTCTATTTATTCTTATATTTTTGTTTCAGGCTGCACAATTTAAAAAGCAGTGTTTTTTTTTTTTTTTTTTTATAAAACATGGTTAACTGCATGTTTTCTTAAAAACAACAACAAAATTTTAAATAACCCAATCATACAGTATCTGCACATCTCCCCCTCTTTCCCAGGCTCACTGTTCTTCTAATAAAGACTGTTTCACTACATCTTCATGAATGTGGTGTCAGTGCCATTAGCCTTTACATTTGGACTCCGCTTTTCCCCCACTGCTGAGCTGTGTGCGTCAATTTCTAAAAATCTGACTGCCGTATGTAAATTCAGCGCCAAGTGTGCCATCTGTTGCTGTGTGCTGCGTCACCACACAAATTAATTAAAGGCAGAATGTGAGCTATTTGAATCAGCTCTTCCTGGCTGCTGAAAGACTTCATGTTAAAAAAAAAAAAAAAAAAAGTGTGGCCTCTGACTTCACTCCCCTTTTAGACTGAGTGCAGTCATTTAAAGACATGAACGTTCTTTCTTTCTCGCTCAGCTCTCCCTCGCTCTGGATTAATAAGAGAGAATGGAGCACCGAAGGAAGACAGAAAGCCTTATGCCAGCCATTAGGAAGACTAATGACAGTTAATGTTGTAATCTGCTGCAAATGCAGCTCTCTAACTCGGGGCTCCTTGGCTCATTCTGATTTACATGATAGCATGTTGGCAGGACGTTACACTCTTCAGATTGGATGGCAAATTGCCTGTGACTAGCAGCACATTTCCACATACACACCCCAAACATAGACCGCATAAACCGGTTACAATCTGTAAAGAATGAGTGACACAGAGTACGTCTCCTATAGGTCATTCTCAAATATGACCTCAAAGTTCAAATGTGACTGCAGTCAAATCCTTGTGTTAATGAACTAACAATATTGCTCATGTTTAACATAATGCTATTGATTCAAGGCACTGGAGTTAAAAATTGATTTTCACCTGTAACAGTAAATTGATTTTCCAAGTTGTTATCTCCAAACACACATCATTAATAATCACACCAGCATCAGTAATTAAATAAAATTATATTATACTATATGACTCTGTCACATCTCCTTTTTCTATACAAAAATACACTAAAATAAAAGGTATACAAAAAAAAATTACAAAAGTATTTAATAAAATATAGTTGTGTAAGCAAACCCACCTTGTGCTGAATGAAACTCATTCCTTGAACTTTGACCCTAGAAGCTTTTATTTTGTAATTTCAATATACAGGTAATTGATACCAGAGACGTTTTTATATTTATGATTCATTAATTTCATTTTATGATCTTAATAAAAAATTAAATGTTAAAATTATTTAACATTTTAAGATTTCTGCTAAGTTAAATGTTTGATAAATGAATTACTTAAAGCCAGTGTCTGTGTCTGTGTGTGTGTATATATATATATATATATATATATATATATATATACACACAC
>JAOVVF010000029.1:3275403-3297090 GCA_028565595.1 Duopalatinus emarginatus | reverse complement strand
GGGTCAGAAAAAATAGCTTACAGCTTACAGCTAGAAAACCATTGCGATATTGGATGATGTTAAGAGCCTCCTGCATTACAAATCTGCCAGTCAGCTTTCCTTTGACATTTCTCTAGCTAGTCTGCATTATTTCAGCTAAAATTTGCATAGACCAGGTGTTTAGGATCGATAATGGGCTGTACAGCCCTATGGACCACGCCCTAAATTCAGTAGATTGGTAATAGTCAGTGATTATATTTTAATGCAGCACAAAAAACAAACTAGCAGGACAGACTTATTACCATGAACATGCTACGATACCGGATGCATTTACTGTGATTAATCATTGATCCTTAGTAACTGCCTGGTCAGGGACGCAGTAGTTTAAATCAGGCCACCAGTTTGGAAAAAAGACGTCATGTACAAACAAAAATAATTATATGAACCTGAGAGGCTTTTTCCTCAGTGTTTTCAGTACAGGATTGTATGTTGATATATGATTATAACATTAAGCCACACCCGTAATAACTAAATAAATAGTAATCGATTGATACGGTTTGAGATATAGGCACTGTGTTATACCCTTACTGCCTATCAAGCTTTGTTTGCAGTTGGAACACCAAGAAACATTTGAACATTTATTAAAACATTAGCTGTTGGCGTGGTTTATTTTATCAGAGCCAAATTTCAGGGTCAAAAGCCAAAGGCTGCTGGAAACATTGTTATTACTGTTGATGCACACAGATGCCCAAACTTTGGAAAATCAGCTCATGACTTTGAGGACACCACTCACACTGCAACACATGCCAGAAATGAATCGGATCATCCAACGTCTCAATCATTAATCTGGCATCACTCCACCCTTCACACAGAATCAGGATGGATATAAATAAAGTTGAAATTCCGTCTATGAGCACAATTCTGAGCCAAATCGGGTTTTAAATATGGCTCAAATCGTTTACTCCATGCCCAGCACCAGAGGTCCAATCCCTCCTTCTAACTGATATGGGGTAAGGAGACCGAGAGAGGAGGAGACAGAAAGAAATAGAGCAGAGGAAAGGTGGAAAGGTTTCCTGTTGCTATTTCAGCACTTTCTATTCCAATCGATCCCAGAGTCCCTGAGATGGGAGAGATCATGTGCATTGGGCTCATATATGGAATCCATGCACGCAAAAACACACGCACGCACGCACGCTGTAGGCCGTAGGTTACATCATTCAAAGTCCATGTCGTTCTGTTGGAATGCAAGTTACTGGCTAGCAAGCAGGGGTAGAAAGTAACGAAATACACAAACTCTCGTTACAGTCTTTATGAGAACATAGTTGACTGTAATGGGGCTTCGGAGTAAAACCACAGTACTTTTACTTGGGTTTTATGCTACAGCTAACATTGCTACATTTATTTTTTGATCACTGTTATAATGTAAAGGAAATTGCAATGCAAAACTAAATATCTGCAAGTCTAGATGTGTAAAATGCTTTAATTAGCAGCAGCGATGCCTGAGATAGTGGAGGTAGGTGTGTATCCCCGGGCAAATCTTACAGTAATTCACTCATTTGCTCATTCATTCATTCATTCATTATTTAAGCTGCTTATCCTACAATTGGAGCATGGGGCATGCTGGAGTATATCCCAGCACTCAGTAGATTTATCCCAATGAGGCAGAGAAACATCTGGACTGGCAACCTGTCCATTGCAAGGCAGATACACACAAATGCAGACACATTTACACACACACACACACACACACAATTTAACATCTCCAATTTATCTGACTGCATTTCCATCAACTGTGGGACACCAGAGCACCCAAAAAGCACATGGGAAGAGCCATACAGAAAGGACCTTGGCTGCCTGACCAGGGAATCAAACCCAGACCCTCCTTGCTGTGATGTGACTGCCACATCGTGCCACCCAAGCTGCAAAGCATGCAAGCCAAAACCATGGAGAGGTCTCCATTTCACAGCTCAGCATGTGACCACCATCTAACGACCGTGTGCAGTAATCCATTAACAAGCTGAATGAGATAGACTAGCTAGAAGGATCGTTTGATGTTGAACAGTATAAAAGCTCTGCACCTATGATGTCGCTTCAATGTTTAATAGTGGTTGCCTTCTGTGTTAAATATATGTATGTGCTAATATAAACTGATCAGCCATAACATTCTCTGAAGGTGTTCTGTGGTATCTGGTACCAAGACGTTAACAGCACGTTCTTCTGTTGATCTTCTGTGTGATCAGTCCAGAAGGGCAAGCCTTTACTCCACACACTCCTGAGTGAGCTTCGGCATCCATGACCTCGTTCTTCCTTGGACCACTTGTGAAAGGTACTAACCACTGTACACTGGGAACACCACCCAAAACCATCTGTTTCAGAAACGATCTGACACGGTCATTTGCCTCCTGCTTCAGAACGGACTACTCAAGTGCTGCCTAATATATCCCACCTCTTGACAGGTGCCCTTGTAAAAAGATATTCTAATTTGTGACTTTGACAAGGACCAAATTGTGATAACTGTGTCAGATCTTGTATGGTGTTCCCAGTATACAGTGATTAGTACCTACCAAAAATAACCCCAAAACAACTGATGGACTGGCAACAGGGTCATGGGGTGCCAAAGCTCACTCATTTACATAGGGTGTGAAGACCAGCCTGTCTGGTCTGATACCACAGAAGAAACTGCTACTAATGTTTTGGTTCCAGATACCACAGAACACCTTTAGAAATTAGACAGTGTATGCTTGAGGCGGTTGTGGCCCTGTGGTTAGGGAACAGGCCTGGTGATTGAAAGGTCCCAGGTTCAAGCCCTGCAACAGACAAGACATGACTGATGTGCAGTTAACACCACGACTGCTTTCTGGGTGCTGTGGTGTGGGATTGCTTCCAGCTTTGGGCAAGTGTGTTTACTGCCCCCTAGTGTTTACTAGTGTGTGTGTTTCACTGCACTGATTGGTTAAAAGCAGAGGTCACATTCCTCTGGGTGCAAACACAGTAGGCAAATAGTTCACTGTCACTTCAGTATAAATTCTATAATGAAATTGTTTGAAAATGCATGATTATTTTCGTTTTCTTGATTATCAAGTGAATTATTACTCCAGATGCTGGACTTTCACACAAGTCAGTGTGTTGACAACATCGACATTTCTCGTTGTCGCAGCAAGGCCAAAGCTATAATCAAGGAGCCACACCACCCAAGCTGTGAACCGTTCTATCTGCTAGTGTTTGGTAAGAGATATCACCGCAGAAAAACACACACTAGCAGACAGTTTTCACCTTCAGGCAGTCTTGAATAGCACATTATTGAACACTATGTATATGTAGCTCCGTTTTGCATATAATACTTCACATTATGCTGCTACATTTAATATTGCGCATACTGCTTTACTTAATTATGTTGCTGGATTAGAATAATGCTGTGCATTTTTTAACATTTGATTATATTGTTATTCCATAGCGTTTGGATATTTTATTTCTCTCGATATTACTTTTATACACTTCCTGTGTTTGTATTGTTTCCAGCAATTGAATTAGTTAAAACTAAGAATCCCAATGCACTTGGTGCCTATGGCCAAGAATCTTCCGTCTTGGCCAATACATGACAACATGTATGCCAAATGTAATTTTCATATATGAATAAAGAATACACTAAAGTGACAAAAGTTGCACACCAGTCTAATACTTGGTAGGTCCCCCACAGGGCATGGGCTCCACAAGCTTGTGGAAATATTTTGTAGGCAATGAACACTGTACTTCCTGCAGAACAGTCCACAATTTTGTTGTATTCCAAACGTGTTGCATGGCTTTATAGCTGTTTTTGATAACGTCAAGATCTGGTGACAAAAGACAAAACCCCAAACTTAGACGAGTGTTTCTCTAATCATAATTTTTGTGCCTCTAGATGCGTGTTGCATTGTGTTGTCCTGTTGGAAGAGGACAAACCCATCAGAATGAATGGAGGACATGAACGATTATAATTCACCTGTGAGAGATGTTTGTAGATGTACCAGGGGTCCCATAGTATGCCAGCTAAACAAACCCCATACCATTATGAAGCCACTCCTACTTTATGTATTTTGCACAGGCTTGTCTGTACCAGTTTTTCTGGCACTTCAGAGTACATGCAAAAACATGCTGTGCACCAAACAAAGCACTCAAAAATAGAATGAAATAAATTGAATATAGAAAAAATGGGAAATCCACTTTACATCAAACATGTTGACTTTACAATAAAAATCTACTTTAAATAAAGAGTCGACTTAAAATAAAAAGAGTCAGCTTTAAATAAAAGAGTGTCAACTTTTGCCAACCAAATGCCACCTACCGAGGTAGCCCCCTTTACCAAATAGGACATGATGGCAAGCAGCAATCCACCCTGCACTAAAACACTTGGCTGCTTCTACAACTTCTTGACCTTCAGGGTCGAAAGCCAAATGCTGCTGGAGTCTCTGAAACTCTCCAAACTCCTCCTGCTCCTCAGAGAAAGACAGATGGTGCTGTTCAGGGCTAAGCAGGGAGGCCCAGGCAGACGTGGATCACTGGACCTCGTCCACAGGTCAATTCCAAAACTCTGTGCCAAAGGACACTTCAATAGACCTTCTCTACAGTCAATATCTACTCCACCCGGTGACCTCCATTCAGGATGTCCATGGCCTGTGTGTTTACTGTAGAAGACGTGCATCTAGGCATATAGCCAGGGTGCTAACCAAGTAGCCTTTTATACTCTGTCTGCAATACAAGCTGAAGCTGAGCATATTAGTGTTAGTCAGATATGTTCTCAGAAATAGTATGATGCTGGAGTGATTCCATTAAGGAAACTGCTTTAGTATGTATCTTTATTTGGGCAAAGGGCATGTGGTGTAGCTTTTAGAGTAAAGCTTTAAAGGTACTTAGTAGCACTTAGTCTAATTATGTACCTTAAATTATTTTAAAATTCTTGTTTCCTGATATAAAAAAATCTTAAAGGTACAAGATAAAAGTTGAGCCCTTGCTGGTTTAGTTCCAGCAATCTCGAGCACTCCGGCAACTAAAAGCATTACAGGAAGTTGACTCAGTTCATCCGGACTTGAGGTTTAGCATCTGAGTGACGTCTTCAGTCTCAGCTGGTTATAAATATCCACAAGCATATAGTAAAAGTGAACTACTGTGCACTGGAATTAACCCATCTGTGCACTGAAATACACACTAGTGTATAAACACTGTGAGCAAACATACCCAGAGCAGTGGGCAGCTCCTAGCTCCAGCGCTGGGGAGCAGTTGGGGGTTGGATGACTTGCTTAAGGGCACTTTATTCAAGTCTTTTTGGGGATCAAACCAGAGACCCACTTGTTCCAATTCTGGTTTCTTAACCACAAGCCCATGGCTGCCCCAGCTGCCATATTTGCAGCTCATTTGGATGTCCAACAGATGGACTGATTAAATTTTTTGGGGAATTTCCTACCTGGATTATTAAGCATGCATCAAGACATAGCAGAAATACAGTTTTTGCATTCATGTGATTTGTTACAAAAAGGCTAAAAGAAATGTCACACTGAAGGATCTGCAAAAATGGCAGCCTCTCCTAGACCTGCCATAGAGTAAAATAAGATCTTAAGAGAAGCCGTGAAAGAGGCTGTTAAACTCCATATAAATCACTGCCAGTGCAGACTATGGTATAATGTTTATGTCTTCTGCTTCAATAACCAAGCTCCCAGAGTGCACTACAGTCCTAAGCAGGGCTCATACTCATGGTGCGGAGTGCATTAGGGCACATTGACTCGACTCATCCTGCACTCTGTGTAACTCGAGACATATGCATTAGACTGGGTTGTCATCTTTTGAGTGACGTCGACATGAAGTGCACCCCCGCTGCTGGATGGACACATCAATCTTTCACTTACAGCTTGTAGGTTATAGGATAAGAAACAGCATCGTGAGGAGGTAAAGACGATACCGAGGTGTGGGTTAATTTAATACAACAACTGGAAGCTATTTGTCAGGCCAACGTGGGTCCACATATTCTCACAAGTCTTTCTAGCGATGAGTGACACAATGAAGTAAAACCAAATTAAAGTAAATGAATGAGGATTTTGCCAACAAATCACCACACTAGCTTACTCCCAACTTTAAATAAGGAGAGCCAAAATTTAAATAGTCAACAATCAATAAAAAAAAAATCACCTTCAAATTAATAATCAAGTTTAAATAAAAGAAGTCAAATTTATACAAAAAAAAAAACCATTAAATAAAAAGAGTTGACTTTAAATTAAAACAACCGACTTAAAATGAAGAGCTTTAAATAAAAGAAGTCGGCTATAAGTTAAAAGCGTCCACTGTAAATAAATCATCAATAAATAAATAGTCATCTGACACCAAGACCAAGCAATGGATTTCTACAAAATCAGAGCAGATGGACTAGTCTTCACCCCATGTACATCACTGAGCCTTGGGTGACCATGATCCTGTCACCAGGTCACCATTTGTCCTTCTTTGGACCACTTTTGCTAGGTACTAACCACTGTATACTAGGACACACCCCACAACACCTGCTGTTTTGTTGATGCTCTGACCCAGTCATCTAACCATCACTGTCTGGGCCTTGTCAAAGTTGCTCAGATCCTTACACGTTCCAATTTTTCCTGCTTCCAACACATCAATTTTGAGATTCGACTGTTCATTTGACTTGCTGCCTAATACATTCCACCCCTTGACATGTGCCACTGTAACAAGATAATCAACGATAGTCAGTTCAATAGCTATTAATGCCACTTTTAATGTTTTGGCTGGTTCTATGTGTGTATGTGTAGTTATTTTCTGATGAACAGTAATCAAAACAACTGCATGTTTCTTTCTGGGTAAATCCATGTCCTTATATCCATGACAGCAGGTTCATGAATCTACCTCGCAAGACATATGTGCATTTCAACGTGTCTAACCACTTAAGGGACATTATAGCATTAAGCGTGTGTGTGCTTTTCCTACAAGCCTCTCATTCAGATCCATTCTGTGTTGCGCTCAAGTCCGTCTTGATAAACGGTTTAAGTGAGTGTTAAAGAGACGGAGGAAGGGCCGCTGAGTGGCGTTGAATGACTGTTTAGCAGTAAGGTGTGTCATTATGCAGACAGCCTTGTTCAATCATGGCTCTGTTAGGCCAGCTCTACGAGAAGAGTCACTACATACTAAGTGCACTCTGGAGTTCAGCAGAGGTGCCAACATTGCTAATCAGTAAACCCTAGGAGGCAGAGAGAGAAAAAACTGAATTGTACAGCAGAAGTCTTCACGTATGTTGACACACAAGATAAGATGTCATTATGCTAATGGTATAAATGCTAAAGAACACAGATGATAACCCTATGCTTTCATGACCGGCGCTTACAGTCCCATCGCCTTTTTTAGCTGGTGATTTTACAGGTCACTTAGGTAATGTTACAGTAAAACGTAAATAACCTCTGGCAGATGCACAACACGTCCTTTCCCCTTCAGTGAACTCACCTGCCTGCCATGTGAATTTTATTCATGTTGGTCTGAACACTGATTCAGGTTAGATGTAGCATGTTCGGGTGGCTCCCATACTGCCACAGCAAGGGGTTACATTTTGTAAATGCTAAACCAGATCAATTCTCAGCTAGTGAATAACCAAATGGCATCCAGAATATTACATAGTGTATGAATCACACCCCTAGTGCTTCACACCACACCTACAACGTTTTGTGTAAAAGCTTCTTTAACCAGACATGAGCTGTCTGTCCGAAATTGCGTACCTCTATACTGAAAGCAGTGTGTGAGAACTGATAGCGTGTCCAAATGCACAGTTTTTCTTAAACAGTATACAGCGCACTGCCTCAGGAGACAGTTTGAAGTATGCGAACACAGCACACTGTGCTGCAATAATCCTATAATTCAACTGGAGCTGTGAAGGCATTTGAAGCTGAAAAAGAAAAATAGAAGAAAGTTGGGAGTCGCTGTTTACTGGATTGACTTTAGTATGTACTGTTTGAGTTTGACGTTTTGGATGCAGCCATACTGTAGCTGGACACTGCGATGTTATTTGGGTGACCATTTTGGATTGCTTTTCATTCAGCCCGAGTATATGAGGAATTAACATGACATTTTTATTTTGTGTAAAAATTTGTGTGTATTAATACAAAGGATTTTGGCTGAGATAGACTTTTATTACCTGTTAAAGACATTAGCACTGTTCCTCAATTATTAGCCTAGCTTAGCTTAGCCTGTGCAATCAAAAATGAAAATCTCTCTAAGCTATTACTTTAACTAACTGGACATTTGACTTGTTCACCTACATACACTTCTAAGTAATCCAGTTTGTGCCTTTTTTAACTTCCAAGAGCGTAAGCAAACATCACAGACACTTAAAATGCTAATGAACTCGTCTATTGTTTGCCGCCGCAGGTGGACTTGGGTATTAGCCGCTTTTCAACAGGTCATCTTTTGGCCTGCAGCCAATGAAATGAAGCGCATTTCTTTCTTTTTAATCCTGTGGATCTGTTTCTGCAATGCCTTTAGCTCTGCTGTTACAGACGGCCACATTTCACAGCCACTTATACCCCCATCCATATGTCCCTAACTGAGACGCTTCGGCCATTCTCCTGTGAGCCGTGTCCCTACGGCAGGCAGCTGTTTCTTTCCTAATAAGAACATTTACAGTCAAGTAGCCAGAGTTAATTTACTCTAATAGTGTCAATAGCATTTTCCCACAGGATACGTCCTCTGATTCAGCTCATCCTTTTGAGTTCAGATTAATACCTCTTGCCTGCAATGAGAAAGAGGCAACGAGGTGCTGATGAATGGATATCACACGCAGTATTGTGCATTCATTTATTTATCTTCAGTAAATGCTTTATCCTGTTTGGAGTTGTGGTGGATCCTGGGAATGCAGCCCTAATAGGACAGGACTTCAGGGCATTACAGGCAACCATGCACACACTCTTTCACAGCTAGGGGCAATTTAGCATTGCTTATCCATCTAGTTTCATTTGTTTCAAACCTCAAGGGCAGTGTGAACATGATACAACCTGAGCACAGGGTCAGACCAAGCAATGCATGTGGCATGGCAATGGTGCATGCTGTGCACTCACTATTTCTGAATTATTATTTAAAAAAGTCAAATGTCTTTTTTCCAAATCATGAATAGAAAAACAGTGGTAGATAAGCAGGTTTTTGCACCAGTGACAGGACGGTTGTGAGTAGGTCAAAACTCTCAAGCGGTTCTTTATAAAGAACAGACCTGTTTGTGTCTGTCTCATGCCCAGGTCTGGAATTGGCTCCTGCTGCCTTGTGACCCTGACCAGGATAAAGAAAATCCTTTATTTGTCATGTATACATTACAGCACAATGAAAACCTGTCTTCACACAGGAAGCTGAGTTCAGAAAGTAGGCTCAGCCATGATGCAGCATCCTTGGAGCAGAGAGGGTGAAGGGGCTGTCTCAAGGACTCAACAGTGGCAGCTTGGTCTAGTCAAGAGGAGTCTGATAGCTTGAGGGAAGAAACTGTTGTAAGCCTGGATTTGAGGGCCCACATGCTTCTGTATTTTTTTCCAGATAGTAGAAGGTTGAAGAGAGTGTCTAAGGAGTGTGTATCACCACCACCAATGCTTGTTGCTTTGGGGATGCAGCATGTGGTATAAATGCCTGTGATGGATAGAAGATAGACACTAATGATTTTCTCAACAATCCTCACTAACCACTTTAATCCAAAGTGGTGAAATTCACAAATCAAGCAGTGGTGCAGCTGCTCAGGATGCTCTCGATTGTCTCTTTGTAGAATATGGTGAATATGGTGAGCATGGGAGTGGTGCTGGAGCTTGAACACCGACCTTCTGATCAGTAACCCAGAGCCTTAACCATTGAGTTTCACTGCCCTCAAATCTAAGTTACTAAAGATAAATGAATGAATAATATCTTAAGGTTTCTGTTACTTTCTACAAGTCTGATCTACTCTCTTTCTAGACCAATTACTCTCTGTTGCACCTAATCAAAACAGCAATTAACCACTATTTAAACTTGTCCTCACATTGGCTGCTTAATATTTTTTATTTAACTAAACCATTGTTACTGTTTAAGCTCCATAAGCAAATACATTTACATATTTTGCTTCAAAACTGATTACAGTCAAAAACTAAATCATCAGTAGGTTTGAATATAAGCTCTTTGGATTGTTAAGCACCAGAAAGTATTTAATTCAATTCATTTTTATTTGTATAGCGCTTTTAATAATGAATATCATCACTAAGCAGCTTTATAGAAATCTGGATGTAGATTTAATGAATCCATAATGAACAAGCTGGAGGCAATGCTGGGAAGAACTCCCAGAGACGACATCCATGAGGAAGAAACATTGAGAGGAACCTGATTCAAAGGGGAATTCATCCTCCTCTGGGTGACACTGGATAAGCAATAAAATATATATGTGCAGAAGACCAAGAGTACTTAATGTGTTTATGGGATGTACAGTATAAGCAGATGGATAATGAAAGTGTATGACTTTGGCATAAACAATAATAACTTTATTGCAAGTAGGCATTACAAAAGTGTTTATCTTTTCCACATAATCTCCATTTTGTTTAATCTAAATGTTTCAGTGCTTAACAAGTGTCTAATAAGTTGGTTCTATTTATACTTTATCTAAACAAAAGTGTAACCTTACGTAAACCACTAAACCCTGATCAGCTACGAAGGATTGACCAGACAGTTTCTGAGGATTGACCAGACAGTTACTAAAAATTGACCGGACAGTTACTAAGGATTGACCAGACAGTTACAACGAATTGACCAGACAGTTACTGAGGATTGACCAGACAGTTACTGAGGATTGACCAGACAGTTACTAAGGATTGACCAGACAGTTACTAAGGATTGACCGGACAGTTACTAAGGATTGACCAGACAGTTACAACGAATTGATCAGACAGTTACAACGAATTGACCAGACAGTTACTAAGGATTGACCAGACAGTTACTGAGGATTGACCAGACAGTTACTGAGGATTGACCAGACAGTTACTAAGGATTGACCAGACAGTTTCTGACGATTCACCAGACAGTTTCTGACGATTGACCAGACAGTTACTAAAAATTGACCAGACAGTTACTAAGGATTGACCGGACAGTTACTAAGGACTGACCAGACAGTTACTAAGGATTGACCAGACAGTTTCTGACGATTCACCAGACAGTTACTAAGGATTGAGCAGACAGTTACTAAGGATTGACCGGACAGTTACTAAGGATTGACCAGACAGTTACTAAGAATTGACCAGACAGTTACTAAGGATTGACCAGACAGTTACTAAGGATTGACCAGACAGTTACTGAGAATTGACCAGACAGTTACTAAGGATTGACCAAACAGTTACTGAGGATTCACCAGACAGTTTCTGAGGACTGACCAGACAGTTACTGAGGATTGACCAGACAGTTACTGAGGATTCACCAGACAGTTACTGAGGATTTACCAGACAGTTTCTGAGGATTCACCAGACAGTTTCTAAAGGTTTCACCAGACAGTTTCTGAGGATTCACCAGACAGTTACTAAGGATTGACCAAACAGTTACTAAGGATTGACCAGACAGTTAGACTAAACATAAAGCAGACAGTTACTGAGGTTAAAGAAAGCTACTATTACAGATTGACCAGACAGTTACTAAGGATTGACCAGGCAGTTAGGAAAGTTGAAGCACATAGTTAATGGAGCAGACACAAACTTAACCAAAGATTGACCAGGCATTTAATAAGGATTGACCAGGCAGTTACTATATTATAGATAACGTAGAGTGATTTGGTAAAGAGGTAGATGAAAAGGGAAATCGCTGGATGTCCCTCTTGATGTTCAGAGACCATGAACTAACCCTAATTATCAAAAACAATTACATAAATTTTAATGCTGTCTTCTCACCCTATACTGCATGTCATTGTTCTTTCGAAATTACCTGCACTAATTTTTTTTTTTTTTATGTAGCACACCAATTAACCTCTTAATTTGGTATCTAAATAAATTTTTGTTCTTGTGATCTCTCACATATCCCTTTGTGAACACAGACTGTGATACATTTGTCTGTGTATTTGATTCTCTGATCAGAAACGAACATGCTAATGAAGAAAAACGCATCTTGCCTGTGTCAACACATCATTCTCTTTAATTAGCTATAATTATCAACTCACTTGTCATTACAGTCTCAAATAAATAATGTCACACACACATACACTGGCTCAAGGAAATCCAATTCAGAAGCACAGGAAGATTAAATATTAAAAAAAAGGTTATGCTTACTGATACAAGCATGAGGAAGGATAGCTTCAGCTGCCACATTTGTGCTGTTATACCATGGGTGTAATTATTAACACCTTTGAAATTAAGAACAGATGGATTTTTATCTTTGTCTTATATAATAGAAGACATAATCTATCCAGGGGAGCCTTTCTATATAATTGAGAAACTAACTGTCTGTATTCATTACATTTTGCCAGATCAGGTCTCTGGAACTACAGGGATGATGTTATATTCAGTATTGATTACGTCCTGAGAAGACAATAGATGTAAAACTATGTCTTTATCCGTATGTCTACTCAAGGTACAACGGGTCGAATGCAGCCCTTCATTTCTTGCATTGTTTATTGCAAATAGGTGTCACAGGAGTGTGTTTTCTTCTACATAATTTCTAACAAATGTCAAGATTCTAAATAAAGATTGTAAATATTTATTTTAATTTATGCTGAGTCTTCATTTGACTCACCTGCATATTAAATATGAAACCATACCACTCTACACCCAGAAACAGTAGAACACACAGGTGTTAAACAGGCAGTTAGGATTGACCAGGCAGTTACTAAGGATAAAGCAGGCAGTTACTAAAGATTGACAAGGCAGTAAATAATGATAAGGCAGGAAGTTACCAAGGATTGACAAAGCAGTTACTAAGGATAAAGCAGGCAGTTACTAAGGATTGACCAGGCAGTAAATAAGGATAAAGCAGGGAGATACTAAGGATTGTTACCAGGCAGTTACTGAGGATAAAGCAGACAGTTTCTAGGGATAAAGCAATCAGTTACTAATGACTGACGAGGCAGTTATTAAACATAAAGCAGGCAGTTTTCAAGAATGGACCAGGCAGTTACTAAGAATTGAACAAGTAATTAATTATTATTAAGCAGGCAGTCATTAAGGATAGAACAGGTAGTTGCTAAGGATAAAGCAGACAGTCACTAAAGAACTGACTAGGTAGTTATTAAGAATTGAACTGGTGCTTACTAAGAATTGACCAGGTAATTGCTAAGGATTGACCAGGCAGATACTAAGGATTGACCAGGTAGTTGCTAAGGAATGAGCAGGCAGTTATTAAGGATTGACCAGGAACTTACTAAGGATTGGCCACACGCTCAATAAGGATTGACTGGCAGTTATTAAGGATTGAACAGGCAATTACAAAAGATTGACCAGGTAGTTGCTAAGGATTGGCCAAGCAGTTATTAAGGATTGACCAGGTAGTTGCTAAAGATTGGCCAGGCAGTTATTAAGGATTGACCAGGCACTTACTAAGGATTGACCAGGCACTTACTAAGGATTGACCAGGTAGTTACTAAGGATTGGCCAAGCAGTTATTAAGGATTGACCAGGCACTTACTAAGGATTGGCCACACTCTCAATAAGGATTGACTGGCAGTTATTAAGGATTGAACAGGCAATTACAAAAGATTGACCAGGCAGTTACTAAGGATTGGCCAAGCAGTTATTAAGGATTGACCAGGCACTTACTAAGGATTGGCCACATGCTCAATAAGGATTGGCCAAGCAGTTATTAAGGATTGACCAGGTAGTTGCTAAAGATTGGCCAGGCAGTTATTAAGGATTGACCAGGCACTTACTAAGGATTGACCAGGCACTTACTAAGAATTGACCAGGTAGTTGCTAAGGATTGGCCAGGCAGTTATTAAGGATTGACCAGGCACTTACTAAGAATTGACCAGGTAGTTACTAAGGATTGGCCAAGCAGTTAATAAGGATTGACCAGGCAGATACTAAGGATTGGCCAAGCAGTTAATAAGGATTGACCAGGCAGATACTAAGGACTGACCAGGCACTTACTAAGGATTGGCCACACAGCCACTTAGTAAGGACTGACTTGCAGTTACTAATGATAAATGTTACAAATAAATTCTTCAGTCAAAACTGAAGTTCCCCTTTAACAAATGTGATCTCTGTCTCACAAGTTTCATATCGTACCACACACCTGTGTGGAATTAAATATGTGATATTTGGAGGGGCTGATGGTTTTCTACTTGGTTATGTCTTTATTATAAGAATAACATCACTTGATGTAAGTATATTTCAGTAAAATAGGTGTATGCTGACTAGTCTGACCTCAGTTTTTTAATAAAAAGCAAGAAACATCATAGCATAAAAAAGCATTGCTCAAACTATTAAGTGCAACCTGACATTTTTTACTCTCAAAATAACCAGAAAATACTATTAATATGGGAATAATAGTGTCAAATTACATTATATACATTATAATTTTTTTTTACCATATACCATTCTCTAATAAATAAGGATTTTATAATAAGCCTGTGTAAAGGTGTATGACTTCTGCAATACATGGAGCCAGTGAAGCTAAGACTTCTCAGTAAAATAAATGATAGATTCATGATACATGGTTATTTTACACATTTTATCATCATCATCATCATCATTATTATTAAAGATTAGGCTACACTATAACAAATGTTCATTATACCACATAAACTTTTTTTTACATAATTACTGTGCATCAATTATTTGCTATGAACAAAACATTTATTAAATGTTAATAAATGAGCAGACAAGACAAGTCCACTTTGATAGGGATTCAAAACAATGTTCCAGAGCACCTTTCTGTCCTGTTTTCCCTTGTAATGAGGTCTTATGAGCTTTAAGTATTAGCATGATGGCATCATTAAGCTACATGTTGACATGCTACATGTACAATTTGGTTCACATTGATTTATGTGGACGGTCATGAGTGTATTCATTTTCATTGTAATGAGGTCTTAGGGGCTCCAAGATATGGGATTAGCATGTAAGCATCACTATTTATTCTACATCCATCTGCCTTCATTTTAGAAAAATGCTGGGGAACTTTTTTCTGTTTTTACTGCATTTGAAGCCCAGCATGTGTTTAGGGTTTGTGTCTAGCACCACAGTTTTCCACGAGGCACTCTGAGGGCTGGTGGTGGTTTTATATTGCTGTGAGCCATTGAAACGTTTCACTGCTTGGTGACCATTGTCTTGGACTTGTACCCCCACAGTGATGGGACTTTCCAGCAGGATAATGCAGTGTGCTATTGGGCCCAAGTTGTCCAGAATTTATTCAAGAAGCATTCTGGAGAGTTCAGATGAATGTTGCAGGGTCTTCATCCAACATGAGCCCAATCAAGCATTAATTGGATGTGTGGAAAGGTCCGATTGCACTTGTGATCGTGCACCTACAAATTCCACTCAGCTGTGAGTGGATATCCAGACGACATGGCTCAACCTCCCTATAGATGTTCCGTATGTATATACACCACTAAAAAGAACAAGCACTTTCAAACTAGTTTCCTCAACCACATAATACAGTTTTAACCTCTTCTATATATGTCCCAGGTTATATATAAATGCCTACAAATATCTTTGACCATTAATAGCCATTAATTTATAATTAAAACATCAACACCATTACAAATGACTTTACAGAGACAGTCATGTGTGTGTACACTGTTACTAAGTAATAGATATTCCCAGTATATCAGAGTATATTAAAGATTTAAAAGCTGTAGTGAGATGAGAAGTAAGACTACACAGTGATTTACACCTTGTATACTGTCAATACTCATGCTCTTTGTGGGTGTGTTCACTGTGGCGTGTCTGAGCTGAAGGGTCACAGCGTGTGTTGTGTGATTTAGTGGGGTGTGTTGGTTGTTGGCCATCACACTATCTGAATTGTGCTTGTGGTTGGAGATTTAACCTGTAAATCAGGTCAGAGAGTCTAGGGAAAACTCTCTTGGTCTCTCTCTCGGCCCCTGTCTCGGCCCCTGTCTCGGTCTCTCTCTGTCTCCGGACCAAAAAGGCCACCACCAAGGATCGTTAAAGATCTTGTAAAGCCCTTTAGAAACTTGTGTATCCGTGTTTGTGCGTATAATGATACCAGAGTAGTAAATAAATATTTTTATACCCTGCATGATCATAGTTTAATATAGATATGATTTACTGTACACTGGTGTTGGTCTTATGGGGGACATTACAGTCTTCTGTACAAGTCTGTATGCTTTTGCAAAAGCAGCGCAGTCTATTTACGCATTTATGACGATAGAGTCACAATTTGCGAGCTTGGCGCGATGCAGGAGCGTCTCCAAGGGCGACCTGGCAATTCATCATGTGATACTGAGGCATATTAGTGTAATATCCACATTGATTTTGTTTGGACTGTTAGCTCGTTAAGTCATATATCTTTGACTATAAGAGCGCACTTGGAGTTTCTCATAGGAACTTTAATTCACAGTGCTGATGCAGCTACGGCACATTAGGAAAGAAAGTGTTGGTACTGCTCAGCTTAAAGGTCAACTATGTAAGCATTTCTGTTCAAATGGAAGTTTGTTAACTTTGGTCTATGATTGTTTTTTTCTTGTTCTTAAAGTCGAAAGTTGCCTGAGCTGTCTCGGCAAATCTGATGAGGGTTTGTTATTGATTTATCATTGAATTTAATTTTAGGCAGGTCATTAAAAACATTTTTTTTTCCTGACAAGCATCAAAAGCTACTTTGGACAAACAATCTTAAAGTACAACTGATAATACAAGAGGGGAAACAATAACTTGAAGTGCCAGAAAAAACCCTAACCCGGGATAGATTGGTGGTGGCTCTATAATAGTATGGAGTAGTATAATAGTATGTATCAAACAGCAAAAAGCTATGAAAGGTGAACACTATGCGTGCCTCCTTTTGACGAGTTACACCTGTTCATGTCCAGTATTGGCTCTGGCGTCTACCAACAGGACAATGCACCACCACAGACATCTAGAGACACCAAATTATTATACCTGCTCTTATAGAAAACTCCACCACATCAACAAGTATGGATATATAAACATTTTTCATCTGTTTATGTGGAGAGAACCTCCAGTGAATAAACTGTCAGTATAAGAACAGATGCATTAATATAAATCTGTAATTTAAGTACTGTTGTAGAAACTGATTAATTAACACCCACTGACCAATCAGAATCGAGAATCCAACAGTGCTATATGTAAATGCTACTAGGTGAAGATCTGATTATGGAAAAATGAACAATATAGGAAATCCTGTGAAGTAATAAACCGACCACTTATGCCTGTATTATTATTATTATTATTATTATTATTATTATTATTATTACTGCTTCTTCTCCTTTTTCTTATCTTGCTTCAACCTGCCAGTCTGGCACACGGAGACTGGGGCCAATCCCAGCATCATCGGTGAAGGCAGGGTAAACCATAGACAGGTCGCTGATCCATCGCATGGCCAACAAATACTCACGCGCACACTCACACCTACAGGCAATTTAGAGTGACCGAATAACATGCATGGGCAGCACTTTGGACAGTGGGACGAAACCGGAGTAACTCGAGAAAACCCACTCAAGCACAGGGAGAACATGCAAACTCCACACAGAACGGCCCAGGAATCAAACCTGGATCATCTTGCTGTGAAGTGACAGCCCTCACCAGTACACTACAATTCATACCCTGTCTGTGACTTTTTACCAGCTCTGTTATAAGACTGTATCATCCCTTACTTTAAACATCACCTGCCACATAAACAAACCTAAACGTATTACTAAATACATGTAATACCAAATACTATGCATATCATCATATCAGTTATGATGCAATTATAGTAGCACAGACATTTAAATGTAGTACCAAATCTTTAAACCATGTCATGTCAGGAAACCGGTGTTCATGAACTAATTAATACGTAGGCATTATAAATCCTGCAGGACCAAACAAACAGTATTCTGAGGTCTGCGGTGATTTGCTCAGTACCGTACCACACAAAAGTGCTTTACATGCAAAAAAAAGGCAATACTGGGGCACGAGTGATGGCCAATTTGATAAGATCCCCCTGTTGTGGTATGCTGTAATGTGTGTTTGTGTGTGTGTGTGTGTGTGTGTGTGTGTGTGTGGTGCAAGTGTGTGTTCATGCTTAATTCTATGGAAATATGCTGGCTAGTGTGGTAGAAGATTTTTAGTCAGCATTAGTAAGCTGGTTGTAAATTTCTGTTACATTTAACAGTCTTTTAAGGTCATGTGATTGCATGTGAATAGGTAAACAGGAGGTTCATTTTATTGCCCTTGCACTCACAAGTAACGTAACCACAGAATGCAGACCTGGGGGTGCTGCAGAGATAAGGAGGACCTGAATGTGGGGGCTGTATAAAAGATATATGTCTCTAAGGACATGATAGAGCAACAACTTGCTGTGATGTCAGAACATTGTATATAAGGAGGCTGGAAAGCCCCCTTTCTTTGTCTGCTTACATGATACTCTGTATTATGTGTAGACCCCTCGAGGAATAAACTTTTTTTTATTTCTGCATCAACCCACTGAGTGAGTCCTCTTCATTATAGCGAAGAAGAAGAAGTTTTTTTTCCACCACAGATGGTAATATCCTTGTTTTTAGGTGATGGTTCTGCGGTACCTGGAATTGATTAGTGGCCATGAGATGAGCAATGTTCCTCGCAGGAAACTGCTGCATTCCCTCAGGTCCTTGTGCGCTCGCTCATACACACAAACGCACAGAAGAGCTGAGTCGGCACAACCTTCCAAAGCAAGGGGTTCGGATGGTCCCTTCCTCAGATTTCTCTCTTTGTCAACTTTACTTTCTTTCTTTGCAAAGTAAAAAAAAAAAGCAGTTCATAACTGCTCGTTTCACAGGCGTCACTTAAAGGAGTAGTGAAATTACAGTCGTGCCGTTATAAAAAAAAAAAAACGCGTTTAAAGACCAGTGTTTATTTATTTTTAAAAATCTTAGTCAGGGTTTTAAAATAGACCAGAAAAAGTAGGTAGACAAAAAAAAATCGAGATCATTATATAAGAAGAACGAGAGTTCCTTCATGTCCATGACATAAACAGTGTCATTAGACACATAGTATCTGGTTTACCACTCTTTGACAAGACTACATTAAGGGGCACCAAAGAAACAGTGAGGCATACATTATTTAACAAGGGCCACATTGTACACACTGGTAACAAGGAGCCTGTGCAAACTACATAGCCTGGTAATGGCTTCATAATGGTATTGCATTTGTTTAGCTGGCATTCCATGGGACCCAAACGTCTCTGACACGCCATGTGAACGCCATGTGTGCCTTTGTTCTGCCGTTACACCCGTTCATGCCTTGTATTCATTCTGATAGCTTTGGCCTCTTCCAAAAGTTTGGAGTTTTGCCATTTACACCTAAGTCACCAGATCTCAACGTTATTAAACACATCTGGGATGCCATGTGATGCACTGTGAAACCTCTACTGTGAAACTACAACACAATTGTGGACTGTTCTCCAGTAGTATGGTGTTCATTACCTACAGATCATTTTTGCAAGCTTGCAGAGTCCATCTCTTCTGGAGGACCTACGAAATATTATTCTGGTGTATCACCAGCATTCTCAGATAAATCAGATGAGTGTTACTCTAACTATAATTTGGCATTTCTAGACCAAAGAGGCCAAAACCATGAGAATGAATACAGGACACGAACGGGTATAACTCGTCACAACGGGTACAGCGTTCAGCTGTCAGAGATGTTTGGAGATGTACCAGGGGTCCATTGGAATTCCAGTTAAACAATCCCTGTACTATTATGGAGCCAACCCCAGCCTGTGTATTTTGCGTAGGCTCATCTGTACCAGTTTTCTGGCACTTCACTGTTTTTTTTTTTTTACTCAATATACAAAATTAATTTCTTCTTCATTACAACATTTTTCCCTTTTCATTACCTGTCACTGGAATTCTTCATCTAATTTGCATAGATATGTAATAAAAAATCTGCATAACCAATGTTGAGATTTCTACAAATAAAGAATCTATAACTCTGGAAAATTGCATTCCCTGAGGAATTTGTGCCACTTATCTCGCTATGTATTAATTAAGGATTACTGACTTCTACATTCTTCTTCAAAAAACCCCTTAGAGGAGAAAATGGAGATTAACTTAAAGTGTTTTTATTTAAATATTTTGCAGCTAAGACATGGAAGACAAGTCATTCACACAGAAGTGGTAGACAGAAGAACCATCCACGTAAGGGTTATATAGGAAGTTGAGTCATCCACATAGGGGTCATAGACAGAAAAACAATCCACCCTATCCTCAGGGCCTGGGAACCAGTTGGGGTTAAATACCTTGCTCAAGGGCACTTTAGTCATGTCCTGTTGGTTACAGGGTTTAAACCGGCATCCTTCCAGTCACAGAGCTGACTCCTTGACCACAAGCCAGTGGCTACACCCATAGGAGTCATTTTTGGGTGAGATCTTGTCATTGCGAGCCAGCATTGACACCACTTTCTTTTCCAGCACGTCCCACAGACTTTCAATAGGGTTAAGATCAAGACTCTATGGTGGTCAATTCACATATGAAAAATGGCTCCTCATGCTCCCTGAATGACGCTTTCAGTATTTGAACCCAGTGAATTTTGATTAGTACGTTCAAGTACTCAGCTGAATTCATTTTATTTCCACTTAACGATTCTGAGCCTTGACCTGATCAATTAAAGCAACCCTACATCATAGCATTGCCTCCAGAGACTTCAAATCCAAATTGATACTTTTTTTTTTTTTTAACACCAGGCAAAGTACTGAGGTGTTGTACATCCAAGCTCATACAGATAGGAGTCATATAAATAGGAGTCATACAGTACACAGAGGGTATAGTCATGAGTCATATACTAGTATAGTTCATTAGTTTATTTATTGATCTATTTTTTATTTTTTTCCTGGATGATATATTTTATGCAAAAAAGGAATAAAAAAAAACCCGGTGAATTAATGAATGAAGGTGATTTTGTATACGCCATGCCATGACGTGAATACAATCCACTATAACTGTAACTGTTAATACACATACAGTGTATATACAGAATCTTGAAGGAATTATTAAACAGGATTGTAATATTTTGATAGGTTTGTAATAAACATTCGCTGCAGGCTGCACAGCGCAGTTCAACTCAGTCAAGGTGAATGGTGATGGATGCTTCAGCTTAGCCGCACTTCCAACGTGTCTATTACAGTTCATCACACAAGTCTCTACTCACACAGATGCCAAATCAGATCTTTCGCTCCATTGTACACAACATTTTTAGTCTTTTCATTCTTTTCTCTCTCTGCTCTGAGGTAGCCAATTTAAAACCTGTGCAGCTGAGAAATGAGGAGATACTACAGAGACGAATGGGAGCTGTCACCGAGTCGGAGTGCCTGCCAGTTTTACTTTATACTGTTATGTACTGTTATACACTGTAATGTTGGCCTGGTCATTGTATTGAAAAGCTGAGGAAGTTGTTAAGAGTCGAGTAAGTGGTCTGGCTGCAATCAATAAATATGTAGGAATGTGCTGATAATCAAAAGTTACAATATTATTATTCTACAAACTACAACTGGCATTGACACAACACACAAATACACAAATGAATGTGCAAACTAGTAGGCTAGGATGAGGGGAATGTCATATTGTGAAGT
>JAOVVF010000029.1:3253152-3268245 GCA_028565595.1 Duopalatinus emarginatus | reverse complement strand
CCGAACATGCCATTAACACACTGACACGCGCCACACACACCCGGATCTCACGCACCCTTCTTCCTTCCCTGCGGCCTTAACCTCTCTACCGCCACCAACAGGTCACTTCACAATATGACATTCCCGCCTACTACATTCATTATTGTGTTGAAGTAGTCCAACCACTTGCATTTTCGACATGGAAATTTTCGTGATTTTTTTCCCCCTCATCCTAGCCAACTCACGCCATCCCCCCGGGAGAGTGTCCACACCCCACCCAGGGGCGGGGCCCCACTGGTTGAGAACCACTGATCTAGAAGTAAACCTCTACCCTGATGGATCTACAATGATCTAGAAATACTGTACATCTAAAACACCTCTAGACTAATTATACTGTATATATCATGGTCTACAAGTAAACCTCTACAATAATGTAAACTTCTATTAAATCAGTGAACCTACAGGTATCTCTCTCTGATAATACATGAGGAATCCTCTTCACTGATCTACAAGTAAACATTTAGAAAGATTTGTAATTAAAACCGCAGCAAGCCATACAGAGTGAGTAAACTTTCAAAATGATTAACAAGTAGGGACAGTCGTGAGCTTGGGGAACAGGTCTTGTAATCAGAAGGTCCTGGTTTAATCCCTGTAACGGATAAGGCATGACTGAAGTGCCCTTGAGCAAGGCACCCAACCCCCAACTGCTCCCTGCTCACTAATTATTTTCCTACTGTCACTCAGTATTCAGTAGGAACACAGTGCTGCATCTGTTTAGTGTAATTGTGTGTGGTGTAAATCAGCTCGTAAATATCCGAGACTAATGATCTATAGATCTCATTAATATGATTATCAATTAAAATATGAAAGATAAAACTTTTCTGCTTGATCTGCTCTCTAACCTGAAGGCGTTCGGAACATTAACCAGGCAAACACTGATCATATTTTTACTTTTTTTCCCCACTAATGACAGCATTAATAAAGTGCCAGCGAGGGCAAATTAACGAATCATTCATGAGTCTAGTGAGCTGTTGCACTTATGACATCACTAAAACAAGGAAACTGGGGTTTACGGTTTACTCGTCCTCTCTCTCTCTCTCTCTCTCTCTCTCTCTCTCTTATGTGCGATTAGGAGCAGTAATATCTGTGCGTGGGACTCTGGCCTATGTGAAATATTGAGCAGGGAACCAGGGCGGCTCCTGATGAATCTTTCAGATGCGTTCTGAGGCTCAGGCTAACGTGGAAAGCACTCCATGCCATCAGGATCCCTCTTTACTCCCCCGCTTCACCCGCCCAGCAGCCTGTCTGCCCTGTGCCCATAAAAACTGGCTCTGTTGCAGAACGACGAGAGAGCACACTGGTGGAAACCCTGGACTTTATTACACGCAAAATGTTCAGGCGACATGCCTGTTTAGTCATTCAGGACCAAATAAGACAGTACATAAATATACTGTAAGATGAGGCTGTGATCTTTTAGACTGCCTTACCAAATGCCAAACAGGTTTCAGGTCAGTGTGAACTGAGCTGTAGAACATCATATAATCTGATTGTTAAATGAGCAATAAAACACATGGGGGTGTGCTGTTATAGGCAAATAATCAACAAATGAGTGTTTCAGTACAAAGTGGATTATTCTCAGCTTCCTGCATTGACAATGAACACTTTCTCCCAAGTGTGGATTCCTCAGGAATGTAACAGATCATACCATGACCTGTGTTAACACTATTAAGAGAAGCGATGCACCAACCACTACAGATTCCACCACTAGGACAGAGTCAATTCTTTTAGTGTTCAATAAGAATCCCACCACTAAACAAGTAAGCATATTAGATTAAAGTGTCAGAAAAATAGGTACACCTATCTAATACCTAGTAGGTCCTCCATGGGAGAGTAGGACTGCAGAAATAGTCCTCAGGCTGATGTTTGTTGAGGCCCCAGCATTGAATTCCAGCGGTACTTGAGGCAGTGTTGCCTCATGTGAAATTCATGTGTAATTATTCTTGCCAGCTCACGTTGGTCATTTTCACCCAGAGTAGGTTTAAGGTTTAAGTTCTTGTAGTCGTGGTACATTCTCGAAATGGTCGTATGTTACCATGTATACCAAGTTCATTAACACATCACAAGTTTTGGTCACAGGTTCGATCCCTGCCCAGGGCAGGGCAAGACACGACTGACGTGCCCTTAAGCAAGGCACCTAACAGGCCCCTGACTGCTCCCCAGGCGCTGTGGTTTGAGGCTGCTGCCCGCTCTGTGCAAGTGTGTACACTTGTGTGTGTGTGTCTGTGTTTCACTGCACGAATGGGTTAAATGCGGAGGTCACATTCCTCTGTGTGCAAGCACAGTAGGCAAATAGTTCACTTTTATCTTCATCTTATAGGATATAGTTAAAAATTACCCGCACTCCAATTATACTGAAACCTCGGTTGGCTCCACTGTCTTATTACCGGTTTCCGTCCTAAGACGCGATCTCCCCAGTCACTGCTGTGCAGGTCGTCTTACATCAGTTCATTTGTGACAAAGAAAAAATGGCTTGTGATTTGCAAAAGGAAAAAAGGTTCAACAATCAACTTTACTTGTTACAGTGAGATGTAAGAGCTGAAGCCTGAACTAGAGGACTGCTATTCATGGGTGCTGTGTTGTTGCCCATACTGTACACACACTGCCCATACAAAAAAAAAAAAAAAAAGAGATTCAGTCTGAAATGGTGAAGGTAGCAGTGCATTCATGGCTCAATCTAAAATATTTTTTTATCCTGAGGTAAAATCTCTACATTTAGAGAGATCAGTTCTTGAATGAAAAACAAAAAGAACCGGAGGATCTGTTCATTGTTGAGCAGGATGTTTGTAATGCTATCTTTAACGACCTAGCCAACTTTCGCACACGTTTGTCCGGATGACATCACTGCAGTACATCACTGCGACTTTCCTGTACAGAAAACACAATCTAAGCTACTTTTTCATTCAGATTCCATTGTGATCTGAGCTTTGAAAAGACCTGCTACAAAATGTAAAGCTGCGAGAGGAAACATTTGCTGGGGAAAGGAGACCCCGCTGACTCAGACCTCAGAGAGTGAGGATTAATACACCTGTTCCCTGCACACATTCATCACACACACACACACACACACACACACACACACACACACACACACACACAGTCTGTGAATCAACTGCAGCGATGTCCAGTACAAGGACAGGGCACATGCTACGAGGGGCGCTGAGTTAGCCACTCAAGCACAACAAGGTTTACACTTACACACACACAAAGCATGCACACACACACACACTTTCTCCCTCTCTCTCTGTCACGCTTCATGAAGCCCGGCTCACGCTGAGTAAAAAGTGTTCTCACTCCAGGAACCCCTTTAGGTGACAGACAGTGAAAGGAGGCATTTCTTTCTCAGTGTAGAAAGTGTGTGTGTGTGTGTGTGTGTGTGTGTGTGCACTGTATGTGTGTATGTGAGCTTAATCATACATCTAAATGCAGGAACCATGCTTTACTGTCAATGTTTATCCATATGGATACACTTGCTAGGATTAATGTGTGTTGTATTTTCTTCTTAGGCATTATAGCCCGAGTGTCCCTAGGTAGCTCGCACACTCCAACTAGTGCTCATGCTTACAGCTTCAACTGCTTCCCCAGCAGTACATGCACAGCTGCAGCTGTAGGTTCCTTCATTAGCGTGCACACACACACACAGAGCATCAAGCACATTCAGCTGATTCTAAAGATGGGAGGACTTTGCAGTGCATTATGGGTAAGTGTTTGAACACAATGTACAATGCAGATGACCTGAACGTTTTCTGCTGACGTTTCGAAGGAGTGAATGAGACCAAAAAAACAACAAAAAAAAAGCAAATAACACGCGGGTAACCATAAGAACCATCAGAACCATTAGAACATCAGATCTATCAGAACCGCCATAATCCTCAGAACTATAATGCAGTGAGACTAGTGAATAATCAAAATATTTCACTCGGATGTAGTTGTGAAATATGAAGATGGTGATAAGTTCTTAATAAAAATGAATAAAGGTTCAAGTTTAGGGTCGTTTATAAAGATTTATTTATTTAATTATTCTCATTCAAAATAAACGACAAATAATCACTGATATTAAAGGCATTTCAACTGAATTCTAGTCAATTTCAGTGGATTTTCTTCTGTTATATTCCAGTTCATTACAGTAGATATTGAAATTGTTATAATTGTTTATTATTCTTAATCTGCTTCTTCTTAAGCACATCTGTGATTAATACAGCCAGAAGCAATTATTGTACAGACTCTGTTCAAACACAGAGACCTCTGCTATCTATAAGGTATAGGTCAAAGCCTGCACAAGGTCAAGTGTGTGCGTGTCTAAAACAGTTTGTTATGAGGCCATTAGGTCATGTCTGTCTTTGTTCTTAACTTAGATACTGATGCTCGCCAATTGTTTTTTGATTATAATCCTCCAATCAGCATTTAGCTCAGACCCATATCCTTATAGGGTTCTGGTTTCCTATAATACTATGCCTCACAACAGTAAGTACTAACCTAGAGATTAAACAAATAGAAATTACTATCTACCTGCTAACCATCCTGAACAATGATCTGTAACCCGACAGTATATCACCTTTGCTTTAACTTCAGTAAAGCAAAACTTTGTTCATGCACACTGGTGTCTGTGAACTCATTTCCCCAACTGGTTGAGAGAGCAGGACAGAGGTTGAAGGACAGATTCCTTGATCAAGATGTGAACCACTTAGGTTGTTGGAGGGTCCTTAGGTGTTTTCCACCTTTACATACCTAACACTAATCTAAAAATTGGTTTTAAAAAATGAATGAAAGTTTAAAAATTAAACACTTCCCATAGGAATGAGGGAGTTGTTTTAGCTGCTGTAACTCAGTCATATTTCGAGCTAGAGCCATGAAAACTGAACGGCTTGGACCCAGGGCCACAAGGACGTGTTAGTTCAAACTACAGACATCTCACTCTCACTGTCCGCTTGCCATCAATCCGTAAAAATCACTTCGTTCATTTCTATGGGGAGAGTCTATAGTGCTTGACATCACACACACTAAAATTCTTTTACAGAATGTTTGAACAATCTGCTTTAAAATCCTTATACGTTCACCTAGAAACTCTATTTGAATTTTAAATGGTAGAGATACACATATCATCATGTGAGTTTTGGAGTTATGAGCATTTGTTTGGCACTAGGCTAGGCTAAATCTGCCCCATTGACTCCCATGTAAATTTTTCAGAACCAGAAGTGGCTTTTTTCAAACTTTTCTGTGCTTTTAACTTGTCATAACTTACAATTTCATCTCAATTCAAGAAATAATCCTCAAAAGCGTCCACCATCTTTCTGCTTAAGCAATAGGTTAAAGATTTTTTTTAAGTTATTACATTTGATCAGGTTCTATTCCATTACAGACAATTCTATTATGTTCTGTTTTATTCCATGTCACTAAATTCTGTGCTGTTATATTCCAAGTTTATTCTAGTGCAATTTGTCTGATTCTGTTTTATTCTATTCTGATCAAATCTATTCTATTAAATGACATTATATTACATTGTCTTCTGTTCTGTTTTGTCATCAGCTTTCATTTTATTCCATTCCACTGAACTCTACTTAATTCTATTATGTTTTTATCCTCATCCCAATGCTTTTCTTAAATGTGAATGTTACAGTGAGACACTGGGGCTTTCTCCCATGCCAGCTGCATCTCTCCCACTTAACATTCCTTTTTCCTAACTCTCATTCTCTTCCTCACCCCCTTCCCCCCCTTCCTCTCTCTTTTGGGATTAAGAGAGTAAAGTAAAAATGATCAGATGAAGATTGTGAGCGTTTTGCCTGCCAGTGAGCATTGGGCAAACTGCCCAAGCAATTAAAGCTTGTTGTAACGGGTCCGTCTGCAACAGGAAATAAACAAACGCTATGAAATCTTTGATTAAACGCTGATCTGCCCCTTGGGGCTTGAAAGCAGCACTTTAAGCACAAAGCACCCGTAATTTCTCTTGTGGCAGAGCAAATAGGAAGTTTAGCTAGACTTTTCCTCAGTCAAATGAAAATGTTTGCGTGTGTGTGTGTGTGTGGACGAGAAAAGCTGAGGGTTTGTTCCTCATGCGCATGTATACGTCTGATCCTGTTAGATTTTGTGTCTCTCTCAGACACAAGCTTTTAAATAATAGTTAAGCTC
The DNA here is from genome assembly GCA_028565595.1 of Duopalatinus emarginatus. NCBI lineage: Eukaryota > Metazoa > Chordata > Actinopteri > Siluriformes > Pimelodidae > Duopalatinus > Duopalatinus emarginatus. Next base: position 3,262,083 of record JAOVVF010000029.1, on the reverse strand, counting down.
CAGTGTAGTAGGGTGCACTTTAAAAGCTCCTGCTCCTACAACATTTAAGCCTTTGGCAACAGTTCCGCTTGCCTGTTTGAATGCTCTTGTGGGAGAGTGTAGGATGAACCAGTGAGTCTCACATCCTGAGCTCTGGAACGACTGATTTCCCCACAACTCACTTGGATAATTAGTTTGATGAGGCATGATAAGGCTGATTAACAGATCAGTCCTGCATGTTTCAGGACATGTTATAGGACAGGTTATTCATATGGAACATATTCAGTTTATGTAACTATATAATAAGTAACATAATATGATTAAAATAAAAATCATGGAGTTTGTTTGTTTATTTACTTATTTATTCATTTGAAAAAAATATTTATTTAAAAATTACATTTAAAAAATAAACACAGCTGCAGACAAAAGTAATTAGGACTCACCTGCAACTAAATCTAACCTTAACCTAATTTATTATTATTATTATTATTATTATTATTATTATTATTATTGTTGTTGTTTTGTTGTTATTATTATTATTATTATTTAAAGCATTTAAATTGAAATTATTAAAATAAAATAAAATTATTTATTGTCCTATTTATATTTTATATATTATTAATATTAATAATTATAAGTTGTATTTAATTATATTGAACACTTTTTCTTCTAATAAATAACTAAGAAAGAAAGGTTTGTGATCTACATTGAGAAATTTTTTTCTCAATGTTTACTGGAAAAAAAAATCTTGATCTAACTGAAACTCCAAGCTTCAGATGTAACAAAATAATTGCAAAAGTTTGTACAGTTTTAAAACAATTAAGCCGTCTTGGTATTCAGTGTGCATTTGTTTTAAGGATCCTTCATTAAAAACAAAAGTATGAAAATAGTGTTAGTGTTAGAATATTAATGATTCTCTGTATATATGTCTGCCTTTATTTCTTGTGTCTTGGGACTTTTTCATGCTTCATTCTTTTTTTATCCCCTTTTTTGTAGCATCTTTGTCTCTGTGTATGATGGTCTCCCTAAAGACTACGGTATCCTTTTATCCTCTTCTTCAGCTCTGTAAAAATGTCAGTATATTCTGTTCTAGGTCTTGCGGGAGCTGTTTATCTGATTCCCACTGACTCGTAGCCCAACTGCTGATAGGAACCTGTGTGACAGTTCAAGTCTGTTTACGTTTCAGACCTGCAATCAGACTCAACAGTGTTAAAAAATACAGGTTGACTGGATTAAGTAATTCTTAAGGAGGCGAGTTGAAATGAACCATAAATGTATAGAAATAGATATTGTTTAGGATCCAGTATGAAAGGATAAACTCAATCCTTCCAGTAGTCTGAAGGTGTTGTTGACATTGTTTTTGATTAAGGACTGTGAGAGGCTGATGAGATGAGATGTTTAGGTGTTGGCTTGCAGGGACCTTAAGTTGTTCCAATGCTTGCAGCGAATGGATAATGTATTACCGTGTGTGCAATGTGTTGCAATATTGTACGTTCTCACTAAAGCATCATCACTGAGTCTGCATTTAGCACAACATCAGTATAAGACAATTCTATTCACTTGCCACCACCTCTGGTAACGACTCCAGGCAGTTATTTTGAGCCATACAAGACCAAACTCCTATTTCTTCTAAGGGGAAGACGTCTATTTCTTCGAAACTAAAACAGTAATTACCAATTAAACTACGTGTTTGAAATCACTGGTAAAATCGAATGAAAATGGTGTATCTTAACTTTGCTCTTGGATTAATATAAGACAGAAAAATAAATATATTTTGACCGTCTGGCTACATTTACATTCATGGCATTAGGCAGACGCTCTTATCCAGAGCGACTTACAAGGTTACTGGTATTACAGGTAGGCCAACGTAGCGTTAGGAGTCTTGCCCAAGGACCCTTATTGGTGTAGCACAGACAGGCTGCCCAGACCGGGAATGGAACAGGTCTCTCACATGGGAGCCAATGATGTTACCACTGTACCACACCAACCATGGCTACTATGCATGCACATCCATCATCCATAACAGAAGCCAAGACTTGATAGGCCCATATTCCCCGTTTTGACACCTTTACTAATATGCTGATTGGTTCTTTCTATTGATGGCCAGGACTGTAAAGCAGTACCTATCTTGGCCATTACAGGTTTCACCATTCATTTTTCATAGAGTGGCTTATCTCTATATATATTATAAGATCTCTGGCTTGGGCCACATCTTTACACAAGCAATGAGATACGCAATCCATCATGTTATTCCTACAAGTCATATCAACAAGCTCTGAATAAAATCCCTGCTCTGTAGCAAAAAGAAGTCCAACAACCACAGGAGCTTTGCTGTGGGTTTTTTACAACTATCTATTTCTACTCTGGGGGATAGTATTTTAAGTGTGTGCGCCACCTATAGTTTATCTGCAATCTAGCCCTGACCAACCCATTTCCAGACAATCCAGAGGTAAAAAATAATTCCTGAAAGATTATGATCAGACTGGATGAATCACCCAGACACCCGGGCCTATCCTTGTGCTCCTTTGATGATGAAACAAAAATGATGAGCAGTCATTAGGCTATAAAGAGGGTTGTCTTCAGCCAGACACAGCACTCTTATGATGGTCCCAACACACAGGCATATAGCTGGTGCACATTTTGACTTACCAGCTGTACAAGTGCGAGTCCTGTGGTATAACATCATGAAACAACAGAAGGAAACTGACTCCGGATCCCAGAGAAGCGTGTTAGGGGGAATTCAGCAAAAATCCTAGCAGACTCAGCAGTGAATAACTCATCATATGGTAAGGGAAAGTGACTCAACCATGCTAGCTGCACTTAGCCACTGGTCGGCTGGTTGGCTAGACAGGAAGCGATGTTGAATAATTCAGTAAGATGCCACAGTGTACGAAACCAACACGGTGTAGAGAATCTGAGTTTGTAGAGATACAACAGCAAAAGGGCAATGAGTAACAGTTAATGCTATGAAAAGAGGATGGATTTTACTCTTTTTTTTATTATTCTGTTCTATTCTATTTGATTTTTGTGTTCTATTGTACACTGAAGCACTAGAAAAACTGGTACACCAGTCTAAAATTTGTTAGGTCCTCCCACAGGGCATGGCTTTCACTAGCTTGCAGCAATATTCCACAGGCAATGAACACAATACTTCCTGCAGAACGCTCCACAATTCTGTTGTATTCCAAGGTGTAGGATTTCCGTGATCCACAGCATGTTGCACGGCGTTCCAAATGTGTTTTATAATGCTGATGACTTAGGTGTGAATGGCAAAACCCCAAACTCACATGAGTGTTCCTCTAATCATACTTTGGTGTCTCTAGACGCGTGTGGTGGTGCAGTGTCCTGTTGGAAGAGGCCAAACCCATCAGAATGAATGCAGGACATGAATGGGTGTAACTTGTCAAAGAGAAGGCACACACAGCATCACCTGTCAGAGACGATTGTAGACGTATCAGGGGTCCCATGAAATGCCAGCTAAACAAACTCCATACCATTATGGAGACACCACCATTTACAGTTTTTTGGGCACTTCAGTGTAGTTCTCTAGTTTTTCTTTCCAATGTCCATCACAAGTACAGTCCGAAAAGTGAATAGCTGCATAGTGTATACATGTGGCATGAACCTAAAAAGAAGATAAGGGAAGACGACTACACAAAAGCAGCATCTATTGACAAAGATTGTGACTTTGCTGGAAGAAGGTCTCAGCAGACACACTGGGCAGTAGCCAGGTGATAATAGTCTTATCTCCTTTGGTGGTTAAGATGAGCGAAATATAACTAAAAGAATAATCATTTACTACAACATCAGGTTGAAACGGTCTCAACGCAGACTGTTATGTTATGATGACTCAGCATTAACACTCATGGGGGTTTCTGGTCTGTTGATCGCTAAAGCTCATGGAGGAAACTTTTCTTAGTGATCAAACTATAAAACTATGACTGCAGACAAAAAAAAAATTCTATGAGAAAATTACTCCAATAGTCCCATGTGGTCAGGATGCCATATTTATAAAAAAATATATAAATAAAATGTGCTGGTGATGTAAATGATATAGCAATTATTTCCCCCTACATCATTTCCTCCTCTCCTGTGATGACAGGTCGGTTCAAAATCAACAAATTGCTAAGAAGTGTTCAGGTTTACTGAAATGGAGTGAGCCACCACATCCCCTCCCATCCTTTCAATCCCTCGTGGCAGCATGCCTAGGAAGATAATTTGTTATTATTAGCAAAACCAGAATTGTGTTTTAGTGGTGTTTTCATGTCACATAAAACCTGGAATTGCCTTTGGGGCTGAGGTTGCAATAAAGATAAATTAGAAATAGATTGCAGAAACTGTTTCCATCCATAACTGTGACTTTTTATTTCATTCTATTCTGTTTCAGAGAGTCTTCAGCAGTCGGAGTAGAGTCTTGCTCTCTCTCTCTCTCTCTCCCTCTCTCTCTTGCTCTCTTTTTTGGTTCTCTGTCGTGCTGCAGTGGATGATCCCACTTTTCCTGTGGGCTCTGTCAGGCCTGACTTTGCTCCAGCTGTTTGTCACATTAATCAACCTCCCTGGAGTGTATACATACACACACAAACACACACAGGTGTGTTTCCAGTGCTGATTCACATACACACGCATACACCCCAGTTCTCCCAGTGCTCCTACTTAAACCATGCCTAAATCCCAAAACACCCTACCCCCTAGTGATATGAAACACAATATAGCCAATGTAGTCTAATGAGTATGTTGTGATTCAACCTCTAACACTATCTAGGATAAACCCCAGTTTTGTGCCCTCTATCTCTATATACGCACCACTTGACCAAAACAGTCCTTCGTTAGACACATGGTGGGGAGGAGGAAGAGGAGGAAGAGGAGGAGGAGGTTCCTCTGTGGTCACGTGATTATGCTCTAGGACACTGGAGGACACTGGGAAGGACTGCGAGCGAGTGCGCCCATCTGGGGAGCAGGGATAAAAATACAGCGCTGACAAGCCAATTAATCAGCTTTCAGGACGCTGCAGTGCAGGGCGGAGCATCCTCATAAGGGCACCATGGTGCTGTCTCTTTAAAACATAGGCTGTATCCTAATCCATGTGCCAGATACTGTATCAAGCGTAACATACTGGATATTTAATAGGATACTTATAGTAAATATAAACTGTTCTTTTAGGTCAATGTAGCACTATTTAATTTCTGTAGTAGGAAAAAAAAAACAGGTTTTCCATGTCAGCTTTACCTCTCCCTGTAATTCTCAGTTATTCACTACAGATCTGCCCTTTTTAGGGGCAGAAATTTGATGCACAAAGCAAAATAAGGAGGTGTGGGGTGGCTATAAGCAAATCTGTCACTAGAATTAATCACCTGCCCAGATTGAGGCCGAACAGCAGAAGGGAGAGGAGGAGAAACCGATGGGTAAAAAATAATATTAAAGCCAGGGTGTGTTCCAAACTGGAAAATGAGACCTACTCACTCAGTACTGGAATGGAGAAATATTTCTTCAAGCACTTTAAAATGGGAACCTGTCTGCTGTGCTTGATGCGAGTCAAGAGCAAATGAGTTGATTCACTGATTAAGTCCAAACCCAGAAATATAGAAACCTGCAACACGGCTGGAAATGGAGACGTTCCCATGTTCTCAGCAGAGACAAGCCAGTGGACGATACTTTACCTCAGGTCACTGTATATAACATCTATTAATCTATTAGGTTTTCCAGAGCCCACCCGGAATCACTGAGCCCAAGGCAGGTATACGCCCTGGACAGGGCACCAATCCATCGCGCACCCATTTACTCACACACTCACACCTAGGGCAATTAAGCACATCTGTTTTACCTATCGTGTTTTTGGGGAGGTAGGAAAACGGAGCACTCGGCACAAACACACAGAAACACGGAGAGAACACAGCAGAGTCCTCACAGACAGAGACCAAAGACGAGGCTCGACACCACAATCCCAGATCCCAGGAGCTCTGCAGCACACACACTACCTGTGGAACCACCATGCCACCCTTAACCGATATGGTAGATAAAATGTAAAAAAAAACAAAAAAACAAGCACCTACAAAAATGTTGTTGTCAAAATCAAAGTGTTTATATTTATTCATTAAACCAAATTTGAGCACAGTATGTATTCACATGGTATCGACTGTAAAACAATAGTACAGACTGGTAGTGGCTTTATAATGGTATGAGATTTGTTTAGCTCTGACCTCTGGTACATCTACAAACATCTTCGACAGTCTCCTTTCTAAAGGGGTTTGGCCTCTTCCGACAGGACAACGCACCACCACACACGTCTCGAGACACCAAATTATGGTTAGAGGAACACTCACCTGAGTTTAGGGTTTGGCAATTCCCACATAAGTCACCAGATCTAAACGTTATCGAACACATCTGGGATGCCATGAAACACACTGTGGAACACAGAGATTCTACACCTGAGAATTCAACAGAATTGTGGAGCGTTTTGCAGGAAGTGTGGTGTTCATTGCCTACAGAATATTTCCACAAGTTGAGAAGTCCATGCCCCATGAGGGACCTACCAAGTGTTAGACTGGTGTTTCAGGTGTTCTGGTACTTCAAAGTGTGTAAGATAATAATAATAATAATAATAATAATAATAATAATAATAAAAAATACCCAGGAGCTTTATGTACAATACACAGCCTACTGCCAAAATTGATTTCAAGTTATTGTTCTTAAGTGTATTTCTTTATGTTTTCTTTTTTTTTCCTTCTTTTACATACCAAAAATGAGCCTCCTACACACTGCATTTGAAATCAGTTGGTCTGTGTCTGGTAGTAATAAAAAGTAAGCCCTGTTTACAGTAATTTTGTGAAGAATAATCATTTCTGTGTGAATGAAGTCATCATATTTTGTAAATCTGGATCAATATTGTATATTAAAAACAAACTGGGAGCAGAAATAAGTGCAGTTGCGAGTAGGAGTCACATGGACAGCTCTACTGTAGGCTAACAGGTGACATTAATCACAGCTGTCAACGGTCTATGTCCTGTGTAAGGTTGAAGTCATGCCTTGAAGGTCATGAGTCCAATAATATTCCTTTTGAGGACGTGGGGGGAGGGGGGGGGGACAGGCTCTAAAGACACTGACTCATTAGAGAGCGAGGCAGTGGGCAGCCTCTGGTTTCAAACGCACCCAGGGCTTGCAGGGCCGATGCCGTCTCGACAGATTCGCTGTCACCGGTGCTCCCTGAAGCTGAGGAAATAAATTAGAGGGGGTTCCGCTCTGCTGACTGTTACTGCTTTTACTCCCTGGGAAGCTTTCATGGCACTTTTCTTTTCCTTAATGGACAATTTGTGGCGCTGCCCTTCAAGTGCAGATCACATGCAGGTGAATCCACAGGTCACAACAATAAAACCACTCACTACAGGGCCTATAAAGTTGGCCATGAGCACAACTGTAAACGCCGAGATTTGATAGCAGAAATAATGTGTGTTCCTTAGACAAACACTACTGAAGGTATATGACAGCTGTATATGTTTATATGTGTTTTAACCTTTATTGAAATGGAGTTTTTACACTGCTGCGTGTCATACGGAGCCTCGAGCTACGAGCTGCGGTCAAGGACAAAACTCAAAGCCGAGAGCTAAATGGGATTTGCTCAAGGACGGAACAAAACCATGCCCTGGAGTCAACAGCTCTCTAGGCTCTGATCGACTGCTTGTGTCACATGACTATTAATACAATTCAACACAATTTAATTCAATTTTATTGATATAGTCCTTTTAACAATGTACAAAGCAGCTGCCTAGAAACATAGAATCCGGATTTTATATTTAGATGAATTTTATCCCTCATGAGCAAGAGCAGGAGGTGACATGTGAAGAAGAACTCCCCGAGATGACAAAAGGTAGAGACCTCGAGAGCAACCAGACTCATCTGGTGATGCTTGACAATGCAATTATTAACAATTCCTATACACGGAAGTATTAAAGAAAAACCTAATACTAGACTAAATAAAGAAAAGGTACAGATTGTTGATGGCTTCCTAACAGTATTCATTCTGATGGGTTTGGCCATTTCCAACTGGACAATACACACCACGTCTACAAATACCAAATTATGGTTAGATACTCATCTGCCATGACACACACTGTGTAATGCAGAAATCCTACACCTCAGAATACAACAGAAATGTGGAGAGTTCTGCAGGAGGTATGAAGTTCATTGCTTATAGAATATTTCTACAAGCTCATGAAGGTCTGGCACTTCAGTGTATTCACATTGATGGATATTGGATTATTCAAGAGCAGATATACTGTACATCCAATACTCTCTAGAAAGGGCGGGTCTGGGTGCAGATTTTCATTCGATCAATTGAAAGCTAAGATTGACTAATTAAACAGGTGAAATCAGGTGTGGCTTCTGGATCCTATTCCACAATAATGTTGCAATGTGTTTATACCCATGTTAGAGATACTGATGATTATTTTCAGCATTTACTGTAATTTTACCGCATTAGAACATGCGTGATATTATACATCTTGTAGCCTGAGCTACTGACAAAGGTTCTGTTATAGAGACCTGTGCAACACCTCTTGACCAACCAGAATCAAGTATTCAACTGTAGTATCACTGTGGTATCAACATGTATGTACCTTATTAATGAGTTCTAATGGTTGCTCCAATAAATCCAATTCCTCCTGGGACTTGGGAGCTTCATGCTGGTTCCTAAGACAGTCTCACCCCCAGTAAATATGATAATAAGCAGTCGTCTAAGGAAATCTAAATTTATGTTTATCCCTCGCATTAGTGGGTTCTGTGTGTCATACTTGTCAAGCTCAAGGCCCAGAGGCAGGATCCAGCTCACAAAGCATTTTAATTTGCTCTCGTAATGATTTATGTTTCCATCTGAACGTGGCCCACGGCTGCCTTCACTTCAATTCCCCAAAAGCAGTCAGGTCACCAGCGTGCTACGCTGTACACCCACCGGTTGAAGAC
>JAOVVF010000029.1:3212476-3226135 GCA_028565595.1 Duopalatinus emarginatus | reverse complement strand
AAACAAACCTCAAGCAGCTTTCCTATAACCAAAAATAATGTTCCCAGTATGTTCAGTATAGTTAGCTGAGAGCAAATTAAAACAAAAGGACATACCAAAAGGCAGAGGTGAAATGACAGGCAAGAGTCCAGTACCAGGCAAACAGAACAATGCAGGGTAGGCTAATATCAGGGTCAAAAGGAAAAACGGGTCATACACGGGGTAGACAATATACAAATAGGTAGCACTGAAATAGAATAGTGCTACAGTGATGCGATAGAATCAGCAAAACTTGGCAAAAGACAAGGGCAGGGCTTATACAGGGTAAGAGCCAGGTGAGAACAGTCAATAATCAGGTGACCGGTTTGTAGACATGTGATCAGATGAGATGGGTAATGGAGTCCGTAATGATGGATTTGCCCCCGGGGTCTGTAGGGCCTTGCGTGACGGAGGGAAGCATGACAATATATAATCCTGATATTCAGATTTAATCCCAATATTCAAGACAAATGGCCCAACCAGGGATAGACAGGATGTATGATAATGGAAGGAAATGGCCCTCATTTTCCTCCATCATCATCAGCATATTGTTTGTTAGTTAGTCTTATTCCTTTTCCTATTGTGCATCTCTCTCACACAAAGGGATTGACCAGCACTGATGCTCTACAGAAAATGGGGAAGTATCATCTTGCCGGCAGGATGGCTGCACTGAGGAGTCAATCCAGACGACCATCAGACAAGTCCATTATATGCTTATCATGAGTTAACTGGTGTAACTCAACACATCCTGGACCTGTACACAAGCAAATAAATCAGAGTTTTTTTGTCCTGTTTTTCTTCACAGCTCCTTTTGAAAGTGCTTGTGTGAATCTCTTGAGCTGTACCTTTGGGCCAGGGTTTTGAGATAAATCCTGCCTTTGATTTGAGCTGTGTGCAGTGAGGGCACTGTACCTGTTTGATCCTGGTGGCTGCACAGTTTGAGATGATGTCCTTCCCCTCCAGCTGACAGATTCTGTATCAAAGCCACCACACAGGAGCTGAGGGTCTGCAGGTTGCTAGTGAAGCGGATGCTGTCTGCTCGGCCCTGCTGAGTGGCACTTGTCCAGGTATAAAGTTGCCTTTAGGTCAGCAGGTGATTGTGTCGCGCTGCCGCATTTTGCTGAGGCGACTTTGAAGCCAATGAATGTTAGAAGCAGAACTTCAGAGAGATGCTGTTTCAAACACAGCATTTCAGCATGCATTAAATCAGCTACTCTGTGATCTTAACACGAGGATGGTTGATAGTGTAATTAGAATACTGTGTACAGTGATGTTTAGCAACTGCCTATAATTCCCCAAAGTGGATGTGGTCAGTGATATAATACATAGTTTGGTGAGCCAGAAGCAAAATGACAAGAGACAAAGGCTTTAAAGGATTAACATAATTTTTTACAGATTAGAGGTCTGCTGTTATTCTTATAACAAGGCAAAAAAAATGCCAGATTTACTAATCATAAAAGTAAATGAAAAATCCAATCAATGATAACCTAGATAATTGTTTGTGATACCTTAGGTAATTATCTAAAACATGAGAGAATGGTCTTAGATAAATTCAGAAAATAACTCAGTCAACTGTCTGAGATTTAAATAACAGTCTGAGTGAACTTAGATAACCGTCTTAAATACCTTTTGTATTTTGTAATCTCTGAGATACCCAAGGTATTCACTTGAGATTACTGTCTGAGATAACTGAGATACCTGTCTTAGATAACTTAGACAAGTGTATGAGATAACTCATTGATATCCACGATAACTGTCTGAATTAATTGTCTGCGATTCTCTGAGATAACCGTTTTAACTAAGAAAACAGTCTGAGATAACTGAGATGAGATACCTGTATGAAACCTGTATGAGATAACTAATCAATATCTGAAATAACTGCTTAAGATAAGTGTCTCGGTTAGCTTAGATAACTGTCTAAAATACCTGAGATTGTTTGAGATACATGTGTCTAAGATAACTTTGAGATAAATGAGATACCAGTTGAGATAACTTTGAGATAACTAGCTGATATCTGAGATAACTGCCTGAGATGCCTGAGTGTAATGCCTGAGTGTAATGAAACTAAGAAACCTGTGTGAAATAACTAATAGGAATAGGAAAACAACTGAAAAAAAGCTTTCTAATCATTTTGAGATACCTGAGATACCTGAATGTTGCCTATATTTTGGTTGTATTTTTTTTTTGTGCTCAGTCATCAGAACACAAGCACAAGTTTAAGAGATAAACTGATATTTATCAGACATAGTTTGGTATCATACATAACCCCTTCTGTGTGGGTAGTGTCCATGAAACCCTTTGTTTGTGCAGGACTATTATGATTCCCTGACAAATAAGAGAACAGACAACAGGTATATTTTGTACACACTCTGTGTATGGACGGATGGACGGATGGACGGATGGACGGATGGACGGATAGATAGATAGATAGATAGATAGATAGATAGATAGATAGATAGATAGATAGATAGATAGATGCTCTTGTGAGTTATGGTTACAGTGGTAGATCAAGCACCAACCTCAAAGAGACTTGCTGATGGTGCCAGGCAGAAGAAAGAAGGCCTCCCCTCAGGTGGTGAATAAAGATATTCTTCCTGTCTATGCTTCACACAAGCCCAATCTTCAAAGATATGGCCACAATAAAGACTGCTCTCTAGGAAATACCATCAAGGTTTGGACAGGTCTTCCTCATTCATATCTTTTATTAGGAGATTCACAGCCACAACAGTCCCTATTTAGTGGCCCTGTTCTGATGAGGAAATGCCGGATCTATCTTAACCCTAGAGTGTTAAATGCAAACATGGTACCACTATTCAGAGAGATTTGGTTCATTTATCTCTAGTCTAACACACCTGGTCCAGGCAAGCTTTTAAGAAACACAGAACATTTTCTGAGAAGTGAGCAAAATGTACTGAAAAGACCTAAGAGATGCTTTTAAGAACAGGATCTTACCTGTCTATCAAACAAGGTGGCGGATCAGTCAACACGGTATGATATAGGAAAGCTAATGTTTTGTCACTGTCCATTCATGTAAAATGATGCCAATTTGACACTAGCCATATACAAGGAAGATATACATAGAAGTATACTTTGTAATAGGAAACATTGGTTATCTGGCTGTCATATGACTTAAACCTGAATTGACACCTTCATTAGGGGTCCAAGCACAAAGTGCTAAAACCATATTGTTTTTTTTTCTCCCCTAAAGCAAATCCTAAAATAAAAACCAGACATAAAGCATAGAGATTGGAAATATAGTCAATAGATAGGCAAATGAGATGGTGCAATCAGCCAGGACTATAGTTATACCCATAGATATAGTTCAACCCATATCTGAAGATCATTAAGGTATAGAGACCGATTTATCTGGTCTCTGATTCTGATTGGTTACCAGTTTACAATTTGGGCTAGTAAGCTTTGCCTAATCGGATTGCATGCTGTTTTAAATATTGTGCAAAACCACCAAAACAACCGTCTGAGATAACTGTCTGAGGCTACTGAGAAAATTGTCTTTAGAGACAACTGATAAAATTGTATATATTTGTTTAAAATAAATGACCTGGCTGAGATAATTGAAATAATTATCTGAGATAACTGTCAAAGTTAACAGAGATAGCTCTCTGATATACCTGCCTGATATAACTGGCAAAGGTAACTGAGATAACTGTCTGGGATAACTGAGATACCTGGCAAAGATAACAGATAACTGTCTGAGATAACTGTCAAAGATAACAGAGATGACTCTCAGATCAGTTAATCTGAGATAACTGTCTGATATAAAATTCCTTAACTGAGATACCTGTCTGATACAACTGTCTGAAATACCTGTCTGAGATACCTGTCTGAGATAACTGTCTGAGATACCTGTCTGAGATACCTGTCTGAAATACCTGTCTGAAATACCTGTCTGAGATACCTGTCTGAGATACCTGTCTGAGATACCTGTCTGAGATACCTGTCTGAGATAACTGTCTGATATAACAGATAATTCCTGGAGATAACTGAGATAACTGTCTAAAATAACTCAAAAATATCTGAGATAACTGTCCAAAAACTGCCTAAGACATGTTTCTGTGGTTTCCACCCCTATTCATTCACACATCACTATCATCCAATCACTGTATAGATGTGTGGGCAGTTCAAATGCTTTGATTTAGAAAGAGATTTACCTGAACTGCTGGGCTCTGACCCATTTGGAGTGTCTTCCTGATGCTTCAAAAGGATCGGTGGCCTGGTTGGACAGAAGTGTAAATCATTTATTCATTCCTTTATTCATCTTCAAGTAACTTCTTGATCCTGGTCAGGGTTATGATGGATCCAGCGGACATCCCGGAAATACTGGACAGGAACAAAAATCTGTATTACAAGGGCAAAAACATTCAGATGCTTATTTATTTATCTGTCAGAGGATAGATCGTAATGTTATTGGAAGGTGGGAAAATGGAGAATCCTGAGAATATAATAATTCCCCTAAACAACCAACTGCCCCACCATGCTGCTTAATTTGATCTTATTAATTGGGTATTTACTTTTCATTCTTTTATACTCTGACATCCAATGTGGGCAGCAAAGTAGGAATTTCATTGTACAGGGAAACTAGTTTCCTTAGTGTGCATATGACAATAAACTGAATCTTGAATCTTGACTTGAATGAAGATTAAATTAGTAATTAACAGGTGAGTCAAAGCAAGGCACTGAATCTGAGGGTTAAAGCTTGTTAGCTAGGATCTTGCAATATTGGAAATGCTGGGTATTATTCTTACCATGTCTAGGTCTAAATTTATCAAGGACGGTATCGTTTTGATTACCTGGCTCAGGTACAATAACAGCTGGAACAGAACAACCTTGGGCACAAATAACAGTCTTGGACAAAACCAGGTAGTTTTGTTCCAACATAACAATTTTCCTTTGAGTTCAGAAAGAATGGAAAGACACACAAAGACACCAGCATACACTACACTGGATGTTTGACTAAAAACAATAGAAAGTCCAGTCCTGCTGCCGACTACAGGACCTTCTGTGGTGGTAAACAGACTGTTGTAGATTTTGAAATTCATTTCTTCAAGCGCAGAGGAAACAAAGGCGAACAGTCGGTTCTTGTTCCTGATTCAGATATTCATTAATATGTGCATATGGAAAAACATCAAGTCAAAGCAGGCATTGAAAAGGTCCTCAAGTCCTTGAGGGTGCATGAGTTAAAAAAAAAAAAAATTAGGACCGAGTATTGCCCTGAACTCTATGGCTTCAATTTCTCATCACTCAAAGTCTTGTGCAGATGTGTGAGATTGACCAGTGGATGTTGTTGTTTTCCATGACGAGATGAATTTAGTTTACATGACACCATGGATTCAGTTAATTAACCAGCCTTATTCAGTTTAATCAGCTATTTTACAGTTTAAGATCCACATGAATGCTGCTCAATGACAAGTTAATTTAATGATAAAAAAAAACACTTATACGCATATTTGAATAACTTTTCTTCTCCGTCATTGGATTTCATATTATTACACCTGCCAGACTTTCTGTTATACCACAGCGCTGATGAATTCTCAAATCAGGTGTGAATTAATTGTCTCTAACAGCAGCTCTGACACTAATTCTAGCTGTAACATGTAAAGTGATAGGTTTGGATTAATGCACCGTTTATTTTTGTTTCTATAGTAACAGCTCACACACAGGAACTGATGGATTTGCATGTTTTAACAAAGAAAATCAAGGGAGAGAACAACTCATTGACCACTGTGCTTGCACACAAAGGGATTCTTTTAATCATCTGCATTTAACCTCATCTGTGCACTAAAACACACACATATACACACACTAGTGAACACACACAAACTAGGGGGCAGTGAGCACCCTTGCCCGAAGCGGTGGGCAACACTATCCACAGTGCCTGGGGAACAGTTGGGGGTTAGGTGCTTCTATAGCAGTGCAACCTATCAGGTTTTATTCCATATATATCAGCCTGATGTGCTGTGATTAGCCCTAGCCACAATCACAAGGGGCTGTTAAATCTGCATTAGTGTGAGATTAGCCATATGGGTTTGTAAGAATTAAGTCTAGGTGACAGTCATAGGCACCTTTTTCAACCATTAAAATAAGAAATAGGACAGCTTTCAGGCCCGTAAGACCCACAGAGTGCACTATTTCAATCGAAGGATTCAGTTTGGATCAACATGAAATGTAAATCATACAGATTTTGTAGTTAATGTGGTGCTGCCAAGCACAGACACCAGAAGCAAGATAAAGTCCAATACACGAATCAAAAACATGTTCAGGCTATGGTCAGCCAGTCAGCAATCAGAAGACACAGGGCACTAATCTAGGTCAAAGTCAGGCACCAGTCCTATATATATATATATATATATATATAGGACATTTGGTGAACCAGGAACAGGTTGCCCAATGCTCAGTGAGTGTAAAGGCTTGCTCATCTGATCCAGTCCAACAGAAGATCCACAGAAGGATCTGTTGCTAATGTCTTGGTACCAGATCCCACAGTACTGTTTCAGATATCTTGTCTATACCTTGTCAGGTCAGAGATGTTTTGATAGGCTGACAGGTGTCATGACTGATCGGTGTATAATATTAGAATGCACCGAAAGTGCACTAAAAGGAAGTAGGCTTTATAGAATAAAGTGATACATGTCATGTATCGCTATAAATAATTTAAAAGAAAATATTACACTCTGACACAAAAATGTGCTTGTCATGTCATTGACCCATAAGAGTCATGGGCTCATGTGAGTGTTTTAAAATTGTTTTCTTGATTTCCTGTGAATGGATATAATTTTGAAAATGGAGGTGTAAAACCTGCCATTCCAAAAATATCTGTGCATCGACAGACGCCAAGTAGTACTTTGACTTTGCCTCTGCTCACTGGATCCAGAAAGTCATTGGGAATGCACTCGCAATACTTACCCTCTAATTCCCATAGCAAATACCTAAAGCTTGCTATCATGCCTATGCAGCAATGCATGCAAATTTCCTCACTGTGCTCTGCAAAAAATACTAAAATAAAAATTGTCCATCTTTCACCTTCCAATTCATCCTGTGTGGAGCCAAATGATCTGTTATGTAAGTTTAACATTTCTGCACACAGGCATGAGCTTCCTCATTTTTTAATAAATGAGTCAAATGATGCCAAGAGAACATGGTGTCACCTTCATGGCAGCATGCACAGTCAGCCCGAGGCCAGTCTTTGCCCTCGGAGACCCGCAGCTCTGAGAATTACTTCATTTCCCAGCATGCTCCTCCATGCAGTCCACCCTGTGAACTCCTGTTGCTCGGGGGCGTTTGCGGAGGGTTTGGCTGGGATTCCAACCACCTTGACTCGTGCTCGGCTTTTCCCAGTGCTTCATTAGCTGTTTGACATAGCAGCAAGGTCAGGACGAGAGGACGTTAAGACAACAGGAACGGAAACAAAGAAATGATTTCACTCATAAGGGTGCAACCTTCCTAATTAGCCCATAGATCAAATATATTGCAGTTCAAGTGGTTTTAACAGCTAAAGAGTTTTCAGCTTCAAGGGAATTATCATGGCATACGGTAAAAAATATTACAAATGAGTTGACTCTATTAGATGTTCCTTTTGAGTTAACACTTGGAGCTTGCAAATGAGTCACCACTTATTTATTTATTTATTTATTTAATTATTTATTTATTTATTTACTGGGGGGGGGGGGCATTCTGAGGGGTAACACTGGGAGTTGACACATTTGCAAATGAGTTGATCCTTTTACTGTTTTTACTGGATCCTTTTACTGGAGGAGTAACAATGGGAGCTGACTCATTCGCAAACAAGTACGACTCTACTGGAAATGATCTTATGATGTGTATCTTGTGATTCTACCCATGTAAATTCATTGTACATGGTCCACATCCCTGGATCTCCAACATCCAAACATGATTCAGAATTTATAGCAATCTGTAGTTACTTATCCAATACAGAGTGAGTCTGTGATTGATTTGTACTTAGAACGTGACAATTTAGAGCCAGCTGTAGTGTAATTGTACTTATAGCTATGTGCTAAAAATCTTCTAAAATCGTAATGTGCTGAAAAAATTAATATTAGTACTAGAGCGAGCTTCAGAGTGGTGCAGAAGAAAAACGTTCCTCTTCTTGTCAGCAAATGGCAAATTCGACTCCTGACAATGCCACAAACATCCGTGAGCAGGGTTAAAGAATCTAAATTAATAACCATCTCTAGGTAAGAGGATCGCTCTCTCTTATCTCTGTCAATTATAGTGACACTGGTCAGTAACAGGTATCTATTATCTCATGTATGTACAAGAGGGCAGACAGATATGTGTTTTTCTCTAGGGGTCTTATGCTGCCCTGTGATGTGACCATGAACCACTTCATGACCACTGTGCTTGCACACAAGAAATATGTTATCCATAATTATCCATGGTGCCCAGGATTATGTGTTGGGGATTAGGTGCCTTGCTCAAAGGCACTTTAGTTGTTGGTCACAAGGATCAAATATTCCGTTCACAAGCCCACAGCTTATGCAGTGCAGTATAAGCAGTAAGGTAAGAAGTAAAGTTGGCTTATAGAAAAAATAATAACCATTACAGCACATCCTGTCATGTTTTATTCTTCGCTTAAACTCGTTGCTATTCATGGTTTAATATGGTATGTTCAGGGTTACTTTAATGAAGCTGAGGTGTTGTTGAAGGACGTAGCGTCGGTGTAAGTGGAAAGCCCTCTGTTCTGTTTGTCTGTACAGCGAGGTCATTTAGACAGAGATCATGTGTCGGTTAATGTAAATGTGTCTCTCTCTCCCTCTCGCGTCACCTCACTTTCGTACTGCAGAGAGAATGGGGCAAAAGTGAAAGTCACTCACAGGCAGTGTATGATTACAGCAATCCAATAAAAGCGCTCATTGCTGCTCTCACTAGGAAACGTGTCGAGCACATGGCACATTACAGAAAAAGCAGGATGCTAAATGCCTGAAGCTCCAGATATAGTATAGAGAATTGTTCTGCCAACAGCTCCGAATTGCTCAGGCAGGAGATAGAGGAAGTGTTAAAACCATCTAAATCCACTCTAATGTCTACCAATAAACGTCCCTATTAGATCAGCTCGCCATGCGTTCCGGCTCGCACTGTACAAGCCAAGACTTAATCAGAATTAATTAAGAATTAATAGAGTTTTTATCCAAACATGTTTGTAGAGCGCATGTGAGATCAGAGCGTATCTATGTCAGGAACATGGCTGTGCGACAGAGAAGGTTAAAGCGAAGGTCATGCTGATCACAGGGAGTGACTGAGTGAGGAGGGGAAATGAGATGAGGAGTGTTCAATTACAAGCACAATCCCGCAGGAGCAGCCCAAGGAAAGAGATGATGATAGAGATCACCACCTTGATCGTCAAGCTCTGTGAAATCAATTTAGTCGACTCTCATGCTTTATACATCATGTATTTTTAACAGTGTCATTTACAGTGCCCTCTCCCTGTAATATTAAATGATGTTATCACACGGCCTTGACTCAGATATGGCAGATATATCAGATGTTTCACGTTCATTTGTCATGGTAATCGCTTTTCCATATCGAATAAATGGAGAAAAATATCCATCAATAGATCATCAATTACGTGCAGGCAGCTCCAGAAAGTTTGATGTCACACGAAAGCCTGAGTGACGTTAAACACTTCTCTGCACCTCACCTCCAGCACTGTGAATATCTCAGAGCTACATGGCAGCAAGAGGTCAGCGTTATTAAAGAGACGAGGCGGAGACGAGACAGAGCTGCCCCGACTCCGGTGAAGGTCCTGTTCCTGCCTGGCAAGACACCTTCTGTCACTTAACACCAGCCATGTCATGTCAGCTACAGTTTGTGTGATGCTTTCACCTGCAGTGGAGATATGAATACTGACAGCCATTTGACAAGTGCGACCAGAGTGCTAGTCTCTAAGGGAATAGAGAGAGAGAGAGAGAGAGAGAGAGAGGAGATGGAAAGAAAGATAAGTGCTGGAATCACTCTCCTGTTTTAGGTGCACTGGCACGCAGACGCTCATAAGCAGTAAATCGATGATAGGAACATTATCAAGACATTGCTGCTAGAGAGTGCGTTTAAATGTTTTCGGTTCAGACCCGCTGATGTCTTGTACATCGAGTACGAAGACTTTAGATTGTCTGACGGGTGATGCAATGAAATATTGAGGAGTGTGAACGAGAGCTTGGGGCAAAGAACAGGCGATCACAAAACAGTGAGTCAGTTTAGCACTGAAACGAAAAGGAGGAGAAACCAAGCATATAGCATATAGCCGCTACTGTATACACTCAGGACAGGTGATTAGCCTGTGGGCATGATTAGCGAGTGGCAAACGACTTACGACTTATCACCTGTACCTGTTGAGAAAAGCACAAAGAGCTTGGTAACACACTGCAGTATTGTGAATCACCATCTGTATCTGTGAATCTTACAGTATTATAACTGGTCCAGGAACAGTTTTAAAACTGATTTGTCATTTTTCACTCTATATCTAATCGGCAAAACCAACT
The DNA here is from genome assembly GCA_028565595.1 of Duopalatinus emarginatus. Classification (NCBI taxonomy): domain Eukaryota; kingdom Metazoa; phylum Chordata; class Actinopteri; order Siluriformes; family Pimelodidae; genus Duopalatinus; species Duopalatinus emarginatus. Next base: position 3,215,606 of record JAOVVF010000029.1, on the reverse strand, counting down.
ACTGGGTGGTGACGATGCTGGACACCAAGGACACCAAAATTTAACATTAAAGTAATTAAATGCTTCCATGTTGTTTTGATGAAATACACTAAAGTAGCAGAAACATTTATATAGAACGTAAAAAACGTTTGTACAGATCAGTGGTGGCTCCATAATGGGGTTTGTTTAACTGGCATTTCATTGGATCCCTGGTACATCTACAAACGTCTCGGACAGGTCACCGATATGTGTTCCTCCTTTCTGATGTTACACCTGTTCATGTCCCACATTCATTCTGATAGATTTGGTGTCTTCCAACAGAACAATGCACTCCCAAACATGTCTTAAGATTATGGTTTGAGGAACACCTGAAGTCACTACGTTATCTCAACGTTATCGAACCTAATGTGGAACACAGAAATCCTACACCTCAGTATACAACAGAATTGTGGACAGCTCTGCAGGAGGTATGGTGTTCATTGCCTATAGAATATTTCCACAAGCTTGTAGAGTCCATGCACCATGGGAGACCTACTAAATATTAGACTGGTGTACCAATGACTGGTACTTCATTGTATATTTATGGGTTTTGAAGTTCATTATATTATTATTGCATTATTATATCAATTTAATGTCATAATTTTCATCTGTTTGGTGTTGGAGCAACATCAAGACCTCCACATGTATTACTGCCAGTGTTTTTCTGGTATTAGACAATTATTCCTTCATACATACCTATGTACTCAGGTTTGTCAACTACAGCACTGTCAATTCCTCACACACTTAGATTCTAATATCTAAGCCATTGAACCCTCTACTAGATTGTGGGGGTGCTGGAGTTTATCCCAGCTCTCACTGGGTGGAAGGCAGAAAAACACCCTGGGCAGGTCACCAGTCCATCACACAGCAAACACACAGACACACAGACATGAACACTTCTAGGGGCAACTTGGTATCACCAGTTCACCTGACTACATATCTTTGAACTGTAATAACAATAACAATACAAGAAGTAGAGCAACACCTGGTTAAAAAGCAGTTTACGTTAAAGATTATGAGCAAGAGAAAATATATGTTTTTTAGGTTGGATTTAAAACTGGAGACAGAGTTGGACTGTTAGACCAGAAGGGGGAAGTCGAGAAGAATCTAGAGAATGCATGGTCACGAAAGCCATGAAGGTTGGAGTTGAGGAACCCAGCTGAAATGGATCTGAGAGTGTGATTTGGTTTATAGAGAAGGAGATCAGACAGATAAGGAGTGAGGTTATTCAGAGCTTTGGAAGTAAGTAAGAGTGTTCGAAAAGTGGGACAAAACTGGAGCTCCAGGAGGAGGCCAACACAGACACAGGGAGAACATACAAACTCTATACAGGAAGGACCCTGGCTGCCTGACTGGGACTCAAATCCCGAACATTTAATTCAATTATTATAATAATTCAAGTATTATTTACTCAGTGCACAAGAGCTTTACAGAAATATAAAATCTGGATATATATTATATTGATTTAAATTTGATACTTTTTTTGCTGTGATGTGGACAGTGATACCCACCGCATCACCATGCCAGGGGACAGTGCTGTCTTATGCTGTTTATAGCTGCTATAATGTACTGTTTTGAGTTTTTGCAACACTAAAAGTCTCGAAAATGTTAGTATATTTTTATTATAATTCTATTGTTATATTATTATTATTATTATTATTATCTTAGGTTATTTAGCCTACTGGCTAAAAATAACATCAATCTCAGGATTTATTTTTTTATATAAATAGTTACATTATTAATAAGTTAAAGGGTTTGGCTAAACTTTGTTACAAATATATTTTTGATAAAGGCTAATTAATCTAATATTTTATAGTAATGCATAACATGTTATGCTTTTATATAATAAAAAATAAAATCTATTTTATTCTATTTTTAAATCTTTTTTATTCTATAGTCTATTTTTACCTTAATTTTCAGAATATATTTTTTATTTTGGCAGAAACATTTTTTGTCTTTATAGACATTAACACTACAAAATATTAATAAAAATAAATAAATTAAATAAATACATTTCTAACATTGTTTGTTTGTTCATGTCAGCCTCTAAGATAATGTTCTGTAACCAATTTAAGACAAGAGACAAGTTTAGTGATACCAAAAATTTTAAATAACAATAAAACAGGTCTACAGTATTTTATCTGGAAGAAATTAACACACAAAAAGTCTCTTGATTCTTATTAAATATCCCCTAATGGTGCCTTTAACAATCTCCTGTTTATCTGTCCAAGGTCATGTACATAAAATGAGCAACGAGAGAGAAATTGAGAGAGATATCAGCTGCAGGTTGTTTAAAGTAGAGTATTTAAAATGGCAGACCTGGTGACAGGTGATGTGTCTTCTCTCAGGTGTGAGTGTCTACAGATTGTGTGAAAGGTTCTGTAACAGATACATCAGGGAGTTTATAGTGATAATTTTTATATAATAAATGGTGTGTTGTCAGACATGAGAATAGGAAGCGTTTGCAGATTTAATTAATTTTGTTAACTGAGAATGATAATATAATGCTGCCTCGAAGTCACTGCTTTTTCATTTATAGGTTATATCCACTCAGGACCTTGTGACTGCATTCTCTATATGTGCTCATCTAGAATGCTAGAGTTAACATTAGGGCCTGAGATTAGGGTTAGGATTCTGGGTTCGGATTAGGGTTGGAACCCTGATTTAAGGTTAGTAGTCTGGATAAGGGGTTGAGTTAGTAGTCTGGATTAGGAGTAGAGTTAGTAGTCTGGATCAGGGGTAGAGTTAGAACGCGATTAGGGGTAGAGTTAGTAGTCTGGATTAGGGGTAGAGTTAGAACGCGATTAGGGGTAGAGTTAGTAGTCTGGATTAGGTTTAGGGTTAGTAGTCTGGATTAGGGGTAGAGTTAGTAGTCTGGATTAGGGGTAGGGTAAGTAGTCTGGATTAGGGGTAGAGTTAGTAGTCTGGATTAGGTTTAGGGTTAGTAGTCTGGATTAGGGGTAGAGTTAGAAGTCTGGATTAGGTTTAGGGTTAGTAGTCTGGATTGGGGTAGAGTTAGAAGTCTGGATTAGGGGTAGGGTTAGTAGTCTGGATTAGGGGTAGAGTTAGTAGTCTGGATTAGGTTTAGGGTTAGTAGTCTGGATTGGGGTAG
>JAOVVF010000029.1:3111431-3125037 GCA_028565595.1 Duopalatinus emarginatus | reverse complement strand
CACACATATATATATATATATATGTGTGTGTGTGTGTGTGTGTGTGTGTGTGTTCATGGCTCAATTTATTTGCTTTATTTATTTCCCAAACACGTAAAAAAGAAATTATATTTTTTTAGGTTGTGTGTTATTATCTTATTATCGTGTGTCAGACACAAGGCTAAGGCGAGTGTTGTACTTTGTACACACACACATACACACACACACACACACATATACACATGCACACCATGCATGTCTTTCAGTGCGTCTGTCAGTGCATACATAAAGTGGTAGACATCTATGAAAGCTATAGACATCTATGATACCATCTATAATGGTACGGGGGTTGTTTAGCTGCCGTCCCATTGGACCCCTGGGACATCTACAAATGTCTCTGACAGGTGAACACCATGTGTGCTGCTTTCTGTGTCCTGCATTCACTTTGATGGGTTTAACCTCAACTTTAACTTTCAACAGAAAATTCTATGGCCACACGTGTGTGTAGACACGCCAAATTACGGTTATAGGGACACTCAGTTTGGGGTTTTGCCATTTACAAAATTAGCAGTTTTGCATTTACACTGTGGTTTAAAAGTTGTAGTTTTATTGATTGAGCTCATTTAGCTCATGTCTGTCTACATGTCTGTCTACATGTGTGTGTGTGTGTGTGTGTGTGTGCGCGTGTGCTCTCTGTCACACCGCAGAATATCAGTAAGCACAATATGAGATAATAATCTCAACTCGCTGCAACACTTTTAGTGTAATAATGTAGCAAGTGCAGCAGTTGAGCAACATCAGACCATAACTTTTAGTTTCACAATAAAAATGTCATCTCCAAATGAGATTTAGTAAACGTTTCACACTAAAACCTTTTGCCCTTGCTGTCTTTTCAGCTGCCATCGGCTCCAGGAGTCACTCCTCAGCTCGGAGAGTGGCTACAGTAACTACAGAGGAATCCTTAACTGGTGTGTGGTCATGCTGGTAAGGGCTTCATCATTCATCAGACAGTTTCAGCATAAACGTGGACACAAAGAAAATGCTGCTGCTCCCCCCCCCCCCCCCCCCCCACACACACACACACACACATTTGATTTTCCTTTACTAATCTAATCTTTTATAATCTAAGATTATCGTTTGTAATGAATATCGGCATGGCTGCGATCTGTCACAGGATGAGTGCTATAGCTAATCACAGCCATGCTGATATTTGGTAAAACCACATGATTACACATACACTATTACTTTTATACAGCGATTCTAGAAACAATCAATTACCACTATGTAAATGGGATTTTGGAAATTTATGGCCAAAACTCACTTTATATCACATCTATCTCATATTGACCTGGAAAGAATTTGAGAACAGAAAACAGTATTTATACATATCTGGCAACCCCAGGTGTCACGTAACAACATTTTAAAAGGATATTTTTTTTAAATATGAATAATTTCTGTTAATATTCTTGGTTTATGCCTGGTTTTGGGAAGCGGAAAAAATCCAGTATATGTAAACAAGAGAAGGTTAGACAGGTTATGTTTCTATTTGCATGGTGCTTAAATTGCACATTTACACCAATTTGATGCATAACATACCACTTTTTTCTTGTCCAGAATGCAGCCTGAAGGCAGTGCCACACATCTGGCCTTCACTCTGCACTTTTCTTCAAGTTTACCCCATGCCCTCTAATCAGCAATGCAAATGTCCAGTTGGCACAACTCTGCTTTGCATGGTCAGTGTGAGAACGTGAACTCGGTTGTGAAAGGAATGACTCGGGTGCAGTTAAAGTGGCTTGGCTTTGGTCCACTGCTTGCCCCACTTATTACCATTAAACAGACGTCTCACACTCCAGGAGATATCTTAATGCTGTCAGACATCAGACAGTCAGACAGTAAATTTACAGTCAGTTCTGATTAGTTTATACTTAAATACATCGATATGTAAAAAGTAAAACGTGCAGCGTAATAATGGGTGTAACTTACTTCTCAGTATAAGTACTGAGTCTCCTCTGAATTATGGTGAAACACATGAAGTGACGTTTGAGCATTAACATACACTGTTAAAATTTTACTGTTAAAAAATAAATAGAAACATTATTTAATAATGCACTGATTTATTTATTTATTTGTTTCTTTGGGTTTGTTTGTTTGTTTCCAATACACTTGTTTTTTAATTAACTGCAATACCAAAATTAATTAAAATAGCAGGTTTGAACATGGTCAGGTCTGACCTCCTGGGGGCAGCTGTGGGCTTAAGGAACCAGCCTTGTGACTGGTTTGATTCCCGCAACCGACTTGACACGACTGAAGTGCCCAGCTGTAGTTAGGGCTACTGTGGATAGGGGCAGCCCCTTACTCTACGCAAATATAGGAATATACAGTGCTGGACAGTCACTGCTGGAGTCTGTTAACACCCTGCCATCATGCTAAAGCTGCACCGCCTTCATCATGTTACATGAGGTGCTTCAAGAATTGTCATGTCTGTAGCTTCCAGGACCCTTTTTCCTCGCTGGGGATTCACTGGATCATGATCACGATCCCGTCAGTGTCCTGATTTACAAATTAGCACAACGCACCCTCAATGTGTCTGTGTTTATCCTCTTCACCCTTTACCTTATTCTCTCACCCACTGACCTCTGATACACAATAAACAGTACTGGACACACTCGCATTGAGCAACCGGCTCGAGGAGAGCCTTCCGAGCATGCTGCCTATGCCATGCTGACTGTTGAGTCCGTGCCAGTCTATGCAGCAGTGACTAAAGATAGGTTGTGTGAACAGAAACACATCACATTAACATACACTTAAGTGGCAGAAAAACTGGTACAGTTTGGTGGTGGCTCCATAATGGTATGGGGGTTTGTTTAGCTCTCATTCCATGGGACCCCTGGTACATCTACAAACGTCTCTGACAGGTGAATGCTATGTGCCTGCTTTCGGATGAGTAACATTCATTCATGTCCTGCATTCATTCTGACGGCTTTGACCTCTTTCATCAGGACAAAGCACCGCCACAAATTATGTTTAGAGGAACACTCTTCTGTGTTTGTGGCTTTGCCATTTCCACCTAAGTCACCAGATCTCAAACACATCTGGGATGCCATGCAACACACTGTGGAATACAGAAATCCCACACCTTGGGCACAACAGAATTATGGACGTTCTGCAGGAAATATGGTGTTTATTGCCTACAGAATACACAAGCGTGTATTCAAGCTTGTGAAGTCCATGCCCCGTGGGGTACCTATAAAGGATAAGACTGGTGTACCAGATTTTCTGGTACCTCAGTGTACATTAACGTAGCGTTGAAAGTGTCACATATCCTGTCTAAAAATAAACACCCATTTCTCCTGAAGCTCAGAGGGAAAGTAGAGAGAGAGAGAGAGAAAGCAAATTGCACTTTTTATGCCAATATTAAACCAGTCTTTGAAACGAGAACACTCTGACATTCCTCGCTGGGACTTCATTTTTCTCATTATAGACCCCCAGAATGTCCCACAATGCTTTGTTCCTGGTAATAAATAATTATGGCTATTAAGTGGGAAACTGCTAATTGAGGGTAATTCAGAGGAGGAAAGTACAAACTGTGACTAAATGACACGGCAAACATGTCAAACATGCTGCTTATCTTCTATGATATGTCTGTTTTTTCTTGTTCTCATGCATGGAGGTTAAGTCGACCTGGAAAACAAAAACTGGTACATACGTAGGCTGGTGGTGGCTCCATAATGTTATGTCATTTGTTAAGCTGGTATTCCATAGGACCGTTGGTACGTCTACAAACCTCTCTGACAGGTGAACGCTAGGTGTGTCTCCTTTTTGAAGAGTTACACCCGTTCAATTCCTGCATTAACTATGATGAGTTTGGCCTATTAATTAATTAATTAATTAATTAATTAATTGCGCTACGACAGGAATTTATAAGAGAAACAGGAAGTAATCCAGATAGGGCTGGGTGATACAGTGGTAACATCACTGGGCTCCCATGTGAGAGACCTGGGTTCGATTCCCGATCTGAGCAGCCAGTCTGTGCTACACCAATAAGGGTCCTTGGGCAAGACTCATAACACTATGTTGGCATTCCTGTAATACTAATAACCTTGTAGGTCACTCTGGATAAGAGCGTCTGCCAAATGCCGTAAATGTAAATGATATGGACCAAATCTTATATTAAATTGTGGATAATTTTCTATTTTGAAATGATATACACCAACATGCCAAAAGTCATGGGATAGCAGTATGTAAACTGATGATCTTGTGAGTGGGGTGGAACACTGGCCAGCTCATAGCAAGGTGATGTTTAGAATTATTAGAGTTCGAACCTGAGCTCGTGAGATTGCTATCTAGACCCTAGAGCTCTGGCAAAATGTGTAGTGGTCCGATGAGTCATAGTAAAGGATCATTTTAAATCCATTCACTTCAGTTCAGTTGCAACTATATGTTTGGTTAAGTCCTCACTGCAGAACCAAATTCCAGGAGGTGGAGCTGGACCTGATCCAACTCCTGCTATAACCCGAATCCCTGACCCTAAGCCAGGAGACACTGTACAACATGGAACACACTTTTCAGCAAATACACTTATCCAGCATAAAACACACTGAGTTGATTCCATCCCCTGTTCCACTCAGCCCAGATACTATCTGGGTGAAAATGGGTGTGAATATATCACTGTAAGCTGGTGGATTTTAAAATGTTACACTTTAACACAGCATGTTAATTTATGGTCATGAAACAACTGACTTGTGCACAACCAAAATAACTGCCTTCATCAGCAACATCAGCCCATTGTGGACACAGTTTGGAATAAAATAAGCAAACAATACCACTGAACTGGTGGATTTAAAAAAATGCCACACCTTTTTTTGCACCATTTTGCAACTTAGCACATTAATTCATAACGATTAAATAGAAATAGGAGGTTAAATGTTGGCTAGAGGCCAATCAGAAGCATGTTGCAAAAACTGAAAAGCCAGGTCCATCAAATGTCCATTAAATAAGTGAATTGCTACTATTTGGACATTTTTGGTCATGAGAGTGTGCAAATGAGGCACCAGCACTAAAATAGGTCAGTGGGTCCAAATGCTGTTATTTGTGCGTGTGTGAATGACCTGTTGCTTAGTAACCATGCTTTTTTTTCATTTTGCTTTGCTGTGATAGTGTTGGGGTGTTAAGACGGTGTAGGCAGGACTCCTGGCCAATACAGGGTCTAGCGAGTTGTTATTGTTCATGACTATACAAATACATGTACACATGCGTGCGAATTCTTTATTTGAAAAGGAAACGTGAGTAGGGTGCAGATGTGACCCTTGTAGAGGGGCTCATTGTGGTAAAGTTCCGCCACTGGAAGGTGTCCATATAAGCGCTGCTGTAGTTTTGCACCATGCTGTCTAAAACCATACACAATACTATAGACCATATTTATAATACCAAAAAGTCACTAAAGAAGGAGATGCACACTGAACTGCCAGAAAATCCGGTATACCAGTTTAATACTTGGTAGGTCACCCATGGGGCATGGACTTTCACAACCTCGTGAAATATTCTGTAGGCAACGAACACCATTCTTCATGCGATCCACAATTTTGTTGTATTTTGAGGGGTAGGATTTCTGTGCTCCAGAGACCGTTACATGTCATCCCAGACATGTTCAATAATGTGGAGGTCTGATGACTTGGCTGTGAATGACAAAACCCCAAACTCATATGATTGTTCATCTAACTATAATTTGATGTCTTGTTGAAAAAGGCCAAAGCCATCGAAATGAATACAGGACATAAACAGGTGTAACTCATCAGAATGGAGGCACACATGGTGATGACCTGTCAGAGACATTTGTAGATGTACCAGGGGTCCCATGGAATGCCAGCTGAACAAACCCCATATCTATATATACCCCATACCCTATTTCTATGTATTTTGCATTTAGTTTTTCTGTCTAACCCCCCGAACCCACAGTGAACCCACGTTGATAGTCACAAACCAGAGTACAACACAATGTTTTTTCTGAGAGTTCACTTGTTTACACTCTTTCTTTATCGACATATAAAGGAATTCACTGATAATCCAGGCTGGTATCTCATAGCTGAAGACTTTGATCCCTGTGATTGCAGGGTTTTTTTTACAACCCTATAGATTGGTGTGTAAATGCTGGTAATTGCGCTTCAAATGATTAACTCCAACATTGTCCAAACAGACAAACTGACGCATTTCTCTGTTTTAAAGGTTTTGTCCAATGCACGCCTGTTCCTGGAGAACCTCATAAAGTAAGTGCATGGTCCATGGTACCTTTCAGCATCATGATTATCTCCATAAGTGGACTCTGAGACTCTAAGTCACAACTCTGAGAATGAGTCACCTGCATGCATTTTACTGTAAATATTAGACAACAACAAAGACCTGGAAGAGATTCAAATCCTAACAAGTTTATTGCATCAATCATTATAAGCTGCAGGAGCAGAAGAGTGCTCTGGATCTGCTGCTGTAGCTCATGTAGCCTAAGTTTCAGTGTATTTTGTGTTTTGAGATAATTTTCTGTTCATCATGGTTGTAAAGAGTAGTTGGCTATTCTGGCCATTCTCATCTAACCTCTCACTCTTATTACTGCTGGACTTTTTTAGAGACTGTTGTGTATCAGAATCCCAGGTGATCAGCACTGCTGCCACATTATTGGCTGATTGGATGATTACATGAATGAGTTTCTAATAAATTGGACAAAAAGAGGGAAAAAAACTCTTGGGCTGTGTTTGGTTTTGGGGCATTTGTTTATTTTCTGGAATAGTTCAGCTCCATTTGTCACCTTTCTTTTGACTGATCACCTTGCCTGGTGTGTATTCCTGCCTTGCACCCACTACCCTGACGGATGAAGCAGATAAGAGAATGACTGACTGATTGACTGACTGACCTTTATCTTTAACTATGATGAAATATTTCTATTGTGATAGGAGATTATACCACCCCCCCATATACAGAGCAGAAGATTAAGCAGTAAATTTAAACAAGTGTATATAAAAGGATAAAGATGAGTTATACGATGAGTCTAAAACAGACAATGAATAAAACATAAAGGCAAATAAATAAAGATGAATAAGGTGAGTGTGTACATATTTATCCAGTGTGTACGAAGGGTGTAACACACAGCATTATCTCTATCTGGATCTGTTTTAATACCTGATGTGGAAGCATTGAGGAGTAGTTCATCTCTTAGTAGTATCATGTTAATGAAAGTAGTCTTTAAAACCTTAATAAAACCTGGCAACCCTACAACCTTTTGTCCTTCGTTCCTCAGGGTTAATGCACACTAAACCTTGTAAATAAAAAAGAAAGAGTACTACAAGGTCTGCTTGTACATACATTTGTTTGTATTAGTTTAGGATAGATTTTTCTGTTTAGATTGCCGTCAGTAATTTTATCATTTGTACAGATATGGGATACTGGTGGACCCCATCCAGGTGGTTTCCCTCTTCTTAAAGGACCCATACAGCTGGCCTGCTGCATGCCTTATCATTGGTAACTTATAGTTTTAACGTTACAATTTATCAGATTTACTTCAGGCACAAGGTCTCTCCATGTTATACTTTTCCGTCTCATACTAATTTTAAATGCTGTAGTGGACCTATAATTTGCTGTAGAGCAAATAATATGTGTTCCCTGGTCTCCTCCACCCTCTCTCCTTCCTTCATTCCTTCCTTCTTCTTTACTTCTCTACCCCTCTCCTCCCATCTTTCCTTATTTCTCTCCTTCTTTCCTTCTCTCATTTGTATTTTCTCCACCTTCTCTTCTTCCTTCTTTTCTTCTCTGCTTCCTTTCTTCCCTTATTTTTATTTTCTTCCCCTCTCTCCTTTCGTCCTTTTCTTCTATCCTTCCCTCTTTTCTTCCTTCTCTCCTTCATAACTTAGTTCCTACCTTCCCTCCTTCCCTCCCTCTGTCCTTCCTTCCTTTTCCTCATGTCTACCACTCTCCTTTTGTCCTTTCTTTCTTTCCACCTCTTCTTTTACTTTCTGCCTTTCTTCCTTCAATTCTCTTCCCCCCCGCCATTCCTCTCTCCCTTGACTTTAGGGCAGCCGTAGCCTAGTGGTAACAGGGAACCGGTCTTGTGACCGGAAGGTCGCGGGTTCGATCCCCACCCAGGGCACAACACGGCTGAGGTGCCCTTGAGCAAGGCACCTAACTCCCCTAACTGCTCCCTGGGCGCTGTGGTTTGGGGCTGCCCCCTGCTCCGGGCAAGTGTGTTCACTGCCCACTGGTGTGTGTGTTTCACTGCACCGATGGGTTAAATGCGGAGGTCACATTCCTTCTGTGTGCAAACACAGTAAGGCAAAATAGTTCATTTCATTTCATTTTCTTTTCCATCGTTATGTATTTCATATTTATTTATATTCATTTTCTTACCATTTACCCTGCAGTTTTTTAATTGAAGCTGGTGATTTTATCCATCTTTCCACATGTAATATTATGTTTTTCTTTCAGTGTCTAACGTGTTTATCGTGGCAGCTCTGTACACAGAGAGACAGCTGGCTATGGTGAGAGTCGCACTGTAATCATCACTAAACCTGCATGAATCCCCTAAAAAGAGAGGGGAGGATGCTTACCTGGTTATAATAACATTATTCACAGATACACTCTTTTTGCGACACTTGCTTTCAGGGCAGGATCTCCGAGAGCACTGGGACTTTCCTTTACTGCTTCAATCTTATGGCGGTTTTGTGCTTTCCATCAGCCACCGTCCTCACACTGACCTCTATGACGCCAGGTACCTGTATAAGTACACAAGAGATGATCTGTGAATGCTGTAGGCTTCTAGATGTGTCTAGGTTGCACACTGCCGGGTTTCCACTTTCCTCATTAAGAACACATGGTTTCATTCCACATCATTACACCAAGATATATTTCTGCCTAAATGTCATGCAGATCTGTGGCAGATGTTTTAGAGCGGTGTAGATACAGACCTCTAATGTTCTTACATTCGATTTCAGACACATATATATTATAATATAAAAAATATTCTCCTTTCCTTTCTTCCTTCCTTTTTGCCCCTTCTCTTTCTCTCCCTCCTTCCTTCCTTCTCTCCCTCCTCTTTCCTTCTTGTCCACCTTCCTTCCAATTTTTTAGCCTCCTCCCTTCCTTGTATCTTTTGCTCAGTTGACCTGATCATACCCCCTGTTTGTGTGTTTGTGTGTGTTTAAAAGTGGGTGGAATCATTGCACTAGTAGTATACACAGTCATCCTCCTGAAGCTCTACTCCTACAAGGATGTGAATAAATGGTGTCGAGAAATCAGACAAGTCCAAGCCCGAAAACTGTCTCGCTCCAATTCCTGTGAGTAAAAACATCACACACAACACACTAAACATCACATTTATGGCATTTGGCAGACTTAACATCAGACACAACAGGACATTCTTGTCTCAGTAAAAACAGCCTCACTCTACCTAAACAACTGGACTTTTTAAAGTCTTTTTAAAGTTTTCTGTAGTCTTACTTTTATCCTCTGGGGACATGTTATGAAAAACACACTTAGTCAGTGTACATTCATTAGTGTATCTGGAGTGCTTACCAACCCACAAACTGTAAAAAACAACAACAACCCAGTCAGTTTTGTGTGGGCTGATTAGAAAAAGCAACATGAAATTTAGAAGGTTATCCCTCTCTATGTCAAGTGGGGCTCTCAATAGAATAATCCGACCCCTTCACCTTAATATCCCCACCTATTCTACTAGTATCTCCACCTACAGCTTGAGAATCACATTTCTGAAAGGGTGCCATTTTTGACATTGGTTCCCAGCCCAGACGACAGGACAGCTGAAGTGAAGTGAAATGAAAGTGAACTATTTGCCTACTGTGCTTGCAGACAGAGGATGTCACCTCCACATTTAACCCTGTGCAGTGAAAACACACACACACCAGTGAACACTAGAGGGCAGTGAACACACTTGCCCAGAGTGGGGTGGACCCAAACATGGTGTCCGAGGAGCAGTTGTGGGAGTTGCTCAAGGCCTTGCTCAAGGGCACCTCAGTCGTGTCTTGCCTGATTGGATAAACATTATTTTTGAAGATAATGTCAGGTGTTGTGTATTGACTCCTATAGACCAAAGCAACATCTGTGTAATATGCCTGTAGGCTTACCCTGTGGCTGAGGTGTGACTTATTATCATTTAAAGGAACAGGCACTAAAACTGAGCATTTGGAAAGAGCTGTTGTAGACGGGCTGAAAAGACATCTGCAGTATTTGATTTACTCAGATTTTGGATGCCACAGACATTTCATTAAGACCCCAGGGAACTGTACTGACGTGGGGGGAAAATTGGTATAAAATGTCTCTTTTAATTTGGCCTGTGGAACTGAGGATTACTTTGTCTCCTATAATGTCTTGATTTTTTTTAATAGAAAATCTGCTGTTTAAGTAACACAGTACACACCCCATGCATGATTACATTTCAGTACCAAACCCTTTAAAACTGGGACCTACATTATGGTACTGGCTGATTTAAATAGACAGTTTCAGTTTTCAGTGCAGAGAACAGGCTCTACTGTATCTCAGATTTCCTCGAGGGAAAACAGGGTTTTTTTGTCCCAGGAACTCAGTTACTCAGCTTAATGCTTTTCAGGCCACAGTGGATAAACACGAATGTGCTTTAATTATTGACTCGTTTAATCCAGCTGACCTGTTCAGCATTAATTGTGTGTGTGTGTGTGTGTGTTTACTCTGGAACTGCATATCTATTCTTTTGTAAAAAATACACACACACACACACACACAGATTTTTTTTTTTCTTGTGAGGATCTTCCACTGATATAATTATTAATGCAGCTAATTAGGACAGTGCCCGAACCCTAACTTAGTAACAAAAAGGTGACATTTTGTCTCATTTATTAAATTAAATTAAATTATATTTTGTATTATTTTTTTATATTTATATTACATTTTAATTTTCTATATTTAAAAAAAGGCAAAATCCTCACACGGTCATAAATATCAGATATTCCTATCCTCCTGTGTATTTTATATTACATATAAAAACTAGTACTTGCGCGCACACACACACACACACACACACACACACACACACACACACACACACACACACACACGACACATTCCTTTCCTCCTTTATAAAGCTGCCATCTGGTGGACAGCTGTTGTTCTTGACTCTACCCAACAACTGTGTTATGATCATATTCCTGCTGCTATAATCATACCTTGATGTTATATTATAAAGTAGAATATACGCCCTTCAACAGCATCACCTCCATGAAAACTCTAGACAGCAATGCAGTTCCCACTTTTGTCACACTTTTGTAAAGATTATTACTACTACACTGTTTAAGGCTACTGAAAGTGCTCCACTGCTCGATTGACTGACATCTGGTTTATCGATTTGCAAAATCAATTTATTTTGTGACTCTTTGCTACTGTACTATGCTTGCAGGTCCGTCTGTGCAAAGAGCCAATGGGAACCCAGCACACAGTCATGTGACCTACCCGGGCAATCTCACCCACAGAGGTACTACTACCGACAGGTTTCAGGTTTTGTAAAGCAAGTTAGGATCCTTAGTACCAAGTTCAGCATGCCATGTCGAAACGTCATGGCTGCTCATACTGTGTGCTATGAGCACTTAGTTACATACAAGTTAGTTACTGTACATACAAGTGCTTTAAATCTATCAGCATACAGACATATTCTCTTGTAAATCTATACTATACACTGACTATACAGTTTACCTGGGTGAGGAACATATTTCACTCATCACAGTTAGCTGGCTAGCTTGTTGCTAACAACCCACATGGCAGCGTCTATGTTGTTTTCCCAATGTTAGGTTTAGAGTTGATTCAAATAGAGTTTGTAAGACCAGGTGCAGGTCAGCCACCCTCCATACTGCATTGTGTGCACAGGGAATCCCAGTTAACACAGACACAAAGTGTAGAGTGAATCAGAACTCCAGTTTATTGTGAAGAATGAGAGGATTATATAGTGTATGAATATATGTGATTGGTCAAGTGAGTGAGCTGTAGAAGTGTGATTGGATTCAAAAGATGTTCACGAGCCGAGAGCATGCTCTAGCCTGGTGACCATGGAAAAGACAGATAAAAAGGAAAGTAGCAAAGGAAGTATAAGGAGGGGAAGAAAGGGCACTCAAGGCCAAGCAAAGTGCAACACATCAACGAAACAGAATGTTCTAGAACAATCCAGCAATTTCTCCCAACACCCAACTTTATAGTCTGGACGCAATGCCCAGAGGTTGAAAATAGCATGAACAGACAATATGGACAAAAGTATTTGGGACACACCTCTTAATCATTAATTTCAGGTGTTTTATTTAGTCCTACAGGTGTATAAAATCAAGCATTTAGTCATTTAGGCAGTCTGCCTTTACACACATTTGTGAGAGAATGGGTCATCCTAAAGAGCTCACTGAATTCGAGTGTGTTTCAGTAACTGTCACTGTTGCAACCAGTCGGTTTGTGAAACTTCTTCCTTCTGAGGAAAACTGTGAGCGGTTTTACTGAAAAAAAGTGGAAGCAACTCAGTCACGAAGTTGCTGAGTACTGAGGCGCATAAACACACACACTGCTGACTCTATAACAGTTTCAAACCTCATCTGGCATGGTTGGGTGAGTCTGGTGTGAAAATACTTGACTGGCCCACACAGAGCCTTGACCTCAACCCCATCTAACACCTTGGAATGAACTAGTATAGAGATTAAGAGCCAGGCCCTCTCATCCTGCATCAGTGACTGACTTCACAAATGCTTCACAAATGAATAGGCAACAATCCCACAGACACACTCCAAAATCCACACTCCAAAACCTTCCCAGAAGAGTGAAAGCTATCATAGATGTAAAGATGCCTGTGGCTATATTGATGCGTATGGATTTAGAATAGGACGTCATAAAAGATCCTGTAGGTGTAATGTGTACGTGTCCCAATACTTATGTCTATATAGTGTAGATACAGGTTGATAGTGCTTGTGGTAGGTAGGTAGGGCATACTATTGTGGTATATTTCACATTGGGATTTAGGGCATCTCCCTCTCTTTCTCTCTTTGTAGATATGTATTATTTCATTTTTGCCCCAACGCTGTGCTACGAGCTGAACTTCCCCCGATCCCCGCGAATACGGAAACGCTTCCTGCTTAGGAGACTATTTGAAATGGTGAGTTCGAATCACAAATCCAGCCAGACCTCCCTGTGTTTATTCGTTTAACATAGGAATATAACCTGGATTTATATAATCCATATACATACTAAGATATACATGTTAATAATGTTTTTAAGGTTTAGTAACAATGTAACGTTTTTATCCTGATGGGTGTGGTCTGTTCCAAGATGTCTCCACCCCCAACCATTGGTCATTGGAGCTCTCTGAATGTTTTGAATGAATATAAATTATGTAAATCTTTTGGTATAACATATACACTTGTCAGGTCTCAAACTAGTTGAACACTTGAGAGTTTTCGGACACGTTTGCTATACAGTGTCTCCAGCACCACCATCAATACACCAGCTGATTTAAAATCTTTAGCTGGATGGATGGATGGATGGATGGATGGATGGATTCAACTTTATTGTCATTGCTCGGTACAAGTACAAGGCAACGAAATGCAGTTAGCATCTACCAGAAGTGCAAATA
>JAOVVF010000029.1:3080852-3093801 GCA_028565595.1 Duopalatinus emarginatus | reverse complement strand
GGTATCTGGCTTGGGCACATCAGATTAGATCAGTGTGTTGCAAACTGAGCAATAATTAACGTTTTTTTTATGCACTTGCTACTCAAAGGCCTGAATGGTTGATTCATTATTGTTATTTAATTTCAAATTATTTGACTGTGGAAAAAGATTATTTTGATATTTACTTCAGAAGGCTGCAAATAGAAAAGAGGCATACAATTTTTTAAATTTTATTTAATATGCCATTGATATGTATTTTTTATTTAAAATTTGATTTTGCATGTCTGCAATATTAAGTTATATACACGTTGCTTGTTCCATATTCAGTGTTAAAGCAAAACTTGTATGGGTCCACATTAAAAGGTTAATTTGTTCAACGTTAGCCCGCGGCTTTGTTTAATTTAAAATTTTGGTCCACTGTGTATTTGAGTTTGACACTCCTGGTCTACAATGTCCAGCTTCCCTGTAGCTCACAGTCTCCTAATGTGAGTGCACTAATATAAGAAGAAATACAAAGCTTAGCTTTGTAGTGGGCTTTACTCACCACATGCAGGGCTGTGTTTTTCTTGGGCTTCAGGGGAGTTTCATAATCACGGGTTTACGGCTTGTGTAAATGAAATGCAATCCAAATAACCCAGGATTCCATCCAAATGACCCCAAACTCAAAACAAGGACATGGTGTGCAGAACAATAGGACTAAAGAAATAAATAAACTTAATACCTCACCCAAAGGTCAGACTGGAGAAGTATACAGGCTTTATCACATCCTCGGTGTAAATAATCCACAGTGTTTCACGAGTTTCTTTTCCTGAGATGAAGCTCAGGCCTGAAAACTTTTCTTATAAGAAAACAAGGTACTCATAAAACTGCTCTAGTACCAGCTAACCAGCTAACCTATGTTGCTGTCTCAATTATATTTACTATATTAGCAACACAGATGGTTTTAATTTGTCAGTGCTGTAGCTTTGGAGGCAGAAAATCAAGACAAGTTGAGTTGCTTGTGCAACCTGACTACACGTCACTTCCACTGCAAAGATGTTCAGTTTAAGGAACCACAAAGTCATCTAACATGAAAACTTTCAGTTGGCAGAAAATTTAGACATTGGCTTTTTTAATGTTAATTTTAATGTTAATGTTAAACGCAGCATATACAGAATCCAAAGATACTTTATAACAGGGGCAGCCGTGGCCTATTGGTTAGAAAATCAGTCTTGGGAAAGACACGACTGAAGCAACTCTCCCAACTGCTCCTCGGGCGCTGTGGTTTGGGGCTGCCCCCCTGTTCTGGGCAAGTGTGTTCACTGCCCCCTAGTGTTTACTTATGTGTGTGTTTCACTGCACGGATGGGCAATAAATGCGGAGGTCACATTCCTTCTGTGTGCAAGCACAGTAGGCAAATAGTTTACTTTCACTTTTATAATGATTAATTTCTGATAAGTGATCAGGTGTAAATGAAGTTTTTTTCTGCTATAGTCATGGTTTCTAAGATTAATCACATTGGGGTATAAAATGGTACTGGATCTCTAGGTGAGCTGGTAGTTGTGTGTAAGTGGTTCCTGGAGTGGTCAGGAACAGCTAGTAGAACCTGGAAACCCTCGTGTACATTTCTAAAGTAGAAGCTGTTTCGGCTTTAGGTGGATTTCTTCACACAAACCTTACTCACTGAAGTATCTCTGCGGCTTTACAGAAGTACAAAACTGCAGCTGCAGCTTGCCCCTCATCACCAGCTGCAGGAAGTTGCAGTAGCCACCATCATAATACTAGACCAACCTGGTACACCAGCCCATTTTGACATGGAGGCCGAGGTCACTTCTGGTGCTGAAACTCCAGTGGAGAAAATGGCTCAGTCATATAAACTCCAAACTCAAACAACACTGGAGAACATTGTTGCAGAGCAGCGAATAATCAGAGATCAGGAATAATCATAATAAAAATGCAGGAGCACAGTATAGAAAAAATATATTTTTTAAAAGTATTATTATACTGTTCATTTTATTTAGTATTGTATTTAACCCACATGCAGGAGACACTATTATCCAGTGTTGTCAGTTATCTGGTGAGAAATATGCTCAATTATATTGTATCGTATCGTATCATATCATATCATATCATATCATAGTCTTATTTGTATTCTTTTTTATTTCATGTACAAAAACTTAATTATATTTAGTCCCAAAATATTATATTATATTATATTAGATTATATTATATTATATTATATTATATTATATTATATATTAAAATTATTTTCATATAATTTTTAATAAAAATTTAATGTACAAAATGTTAATTATATTTAGTCCCAAAATATAAGTTGCTAAAACTATGGCAACCATTAGAGGTCTCTGTTAGACTTGGTTGTTTTTCCCTCTCTGACATCTACACCTACACTTCATTTTGACCCCCAGCAGCATGTTTTTCAATGAGGAATCCTTGCTGCAGCCAGATTGCCATGACAACCCACCCTCTGTTCAACATAGCCAAATGTTTTGGTCCTCTTGTTAACAGGATCATTTTGAGAGTGGTTTTTCAGTTTAACTGTCTAATCATGCGATTGACTCACATGACATAAGCATAGGCAAAACAAGTACATATCACTCACTGTTTTCTTTAAAAAAAAGTGTTTTTGACTTGTCTGTAAAAAACAAACACACTGTTAGACTTGTACCGTTTCCAGGTTTGCTTGTCCTAAGACTCACAATAGAGCCAGCAGGAAAAAGCCAAAGTTACGTATGATGAAATACGTGATGACTTCCACATGTTTGTTCTCTGGTTTCATCTCACTGTAAACTCTGCTCCAGATTTTCTGGCATAACAGAATGATCTTTAAACTGAACACAATGCTTGGAAATGCATGTGTTTTATATAACACATCTCCATGGATACAGAAAATGTGGGGATTGCAAACATGTGGGTGCACTAGAACAGTGTAGACTCTAGACCAAGCTATTGAGTGAAGTGTAACCTCTATCATGCAGCTGATCATCAGGTTTTTTGTTTCTTCTACTTTGCTGTTCCAGTAGGTGTATAAATCAGCTCCAGTTGCTACAGAATGCAGCAGCTGGAATTCGTCCTAGAACCAATAAAATGATAGTATCACCCTGATATTATTATCACTAAAATTTCACATCGATTATAAAACACTAGTATAAAGCACTGAAGAATCTGAACCACACTAGCTGTGTACACCCATACTCGGTATCACGGCCCACAACAGAATGGGTTTTTGGAGGTTTATCCTACCACTGGTTTCCTCAGTAGGGATATATACATCTATTAAAATACTGGCAAAATACATAAACTGGTGGTGGCTCCATAATGTCTGTACATCTCTGACAGGTAAACGCTATGTGTGCTTCCTTTCTGACGAGTTACACCCTTCCACGTCCTGCATCCATTCTGATGGGTTTGGCTTCTTCAAACAGGACAATGCACTGCCACACCGTCTAGAGACACCTAATTACGGTTAGAGGAACACTCATCCGGGTTTGGGGTTTTGGCATTCCCACCTAAGTGTCCAGATCCCATAGTTATAAACACATCCAGAATGCCACAGCTGAACACAGAAGTCCTACACCCCAGATTACAACAGAATTGTGAACCGTTCTTCAGGAAGTATAGTGTTTATTGCCTACAGAATGTTTCCGGAGCTTGTGGAGTTCATGCCCCTTGGGGGGGCTTACCAAGTATTAGACACAATGTTTTGTTCCAGATTATTACCCCTGATTTATATATTATTTCTCAGATGCAGCCTGCTGTCTGCTTCCTGCTGAATGGTTCCAAGTAGTACATTAGTACATTTTGTACATACACTGAGTCAATAATAAGCCAAATTCCGATACTATTACCAGCCTTAATGCCTTACTATGGTATGTCTGGTATTTCAATCGTCATCATGACTTGAAAAGTATCAGGTGAAAGTCAGCTAACATTCAGTTATCATAAATTTAATGCCTTCTGGTTACAGTACCAGTCTTGAATAGGGTAATGGACCAAAAGAGTGCTCCACTGTTCTGTATTTCTATAAAAATACACTGAAGTGCCAGAAAAAGCAGTACACCAGTCTTATACTTGGCAGATCCCCCAGAGGGCATGGACTCCACAACCTTGCAGAAATATACTGTAGACAATGAACACCACACTTCCTGCAGTCCACAATTTTGTTGTATGCCGTAGTGTAGGATTTCTGTGTTCCACAGTGCACTGCATGCCATCCCAGATGTGTCCAATAATGTTGAAATCTCTTGATCTCTTGAGGTGGTAATGGCACAACTCCAAACTCAGATGACTGTTTCTCTAACCATAACTTGGCGTCTTGGGATGTGTGGTGCATTGTCCTGTTAGAAGAGGACAAACTCATCGAAATGAATGCAGGACACGACAATTCGTCAGAAGAGAGGCACATATAGTGTTTACCTGTCAGAGATGTTTGTAGATGTGGTCTGAAAGAATTCCAGCTAAACAAACCCCATACCATTATGGAGCCAACTCCACCTATGTACTTTGCATAGGCTTGTCTGTACCAGTTTTTCTGGCCCTCCAGTGTATATTCATAACTTTGAATTTCACTTTAATTGTTTCTTTCAATATCTGTTAACTCTTTTTATTGCACAGTTACAGTTTATCATGCATAATTTATAATTCTGCGAGGAACTCATTAAAAATAATAAGCTATTTCCTCTTTATATGTCACTCACAGTTGTTTATTGCGCATTTAAAAATGTGGGACTGTTGGGACTGTGAGGAGTTTCATCTGCTCCTATGCTATGTATGTGAAGTCAAAGTGCAAGGAGTCAGCGGGAGGACAGGATGTGTCTTTTAGAGCTCTATGTGTGTGTGCATGTTTTTACATCTTGGTAAGGACCAAAATCCCAAGTAAAGAACCAAAAATTTGTTTTTTTATGACTGATGTTAAGGTTAGGGTTTAGGGTTGTGAGTTATACCCGTTCATGTCCGGCATTTATTCGGATGGGTCTGGCTCTCTTCTAATAGGACAAACACTTCTAGAGATGCCAAATTATGGTTAACACAATTTGCAATTTGGGGTTTTGCCATTCCCACCAGATCTCAAAACTGTGGACTGCTCTGCAATAAAGTATGAATTAAAAAAGCAGTGCAAAAGAAAACAATACATGCAGGACCTTATTATAATATGAGTCCTCTTTTCAGGCCATAAAAAATATTTTTTTACTGGCCCAAACCCTGCCCTTGAGTATGCGTGGGTTTCCTCCACTTTCCTTCCAAAAACAAATCAGTCGGTGTATGGATAAAGATGACTTTTCCCTAGACATGAATTATCATGTGAATGTACTTCCTGCTTTATTCTTAGGAAGAGAAAGTAAGTAAGTGAGTAATGGTGCGTTGGTGGCTGAGTAAATGAGCGAGTGAATGAGTGAGTAAGAGAGCGAATGACAGAGGGAGAAAGTGGGGAGTGAGTGAGTGAGTGAGTGTAAGTAAATGAGTAATTGAGTGTGTGTTGGTGAGTAGGTAAACTGAGTGAACAACTGAAAGAGTGAATAAGGGAGCGAGTGAGTGAGTGAGTAAATGAGGGTGTGAGTGAAATGAAAAAAATGAAATGAACCATAATGCAATAAAAAAACAACAATGTTTTATTGATTGGAATATTTCAAAACTGAGTACCCAATTTTTTTTTTTTTTATTCTAAAAGAAAAAGAAAAATATGCAACAAAACATAATGTTTCCTTCGCATTGTGATCGTGTTAATACTTTGACGCAACATAGTGAATTATTATTTCTATCTAGTGCACACAAAACAGCTTTTCATCCTACAGCGAACAGAGAAAACCATAAAATACATGTTAAAAAAAACGAATCAAGTACTTTTCAGAAGTATTCACATCTTTCACATCTTAAGATGCATATCTTAAAGTGTGTTTTGTTAGGAGTTGTAAAACGATGCCACTGCTATGGAAAGATACCTGCAGCAGTCTGGGGTCAGAGGTCACAGATATGTACTGAGACGAAGTAAAATAAACAAAAATTAACAAATAAGCAACAAGTATATATGTCTAAAAATTGGCTAATACTTACTATCAAAACACACAAACCACCATGTCAGTACCACTGATTTGCTAGAAATTCCCAATTATTACCAAATCAGCATGCGCATAGCAGCACACCGGCTACAGTCAGTAAATAAACGTATTATAAAGTGACCTGTGTGGAAAGTATATATAATTTTGTAACCATGTTAATATTTGGGCAAGATCCAGATTAAATAATGTGGATGTCAAAGATCCATAGCTGAAAAGAAGGTTACTTTACATACTTCTTAATACTTTAATAAGAAAAAATATATAAACGGAATACAGCATGTTAAATAGAAGAGGTTCACTAAAGGAGGTGCTATGAGCAGGCTCAGCAGTGCAGACCCAACGGAAAGTGACTCACTTGCTGTAAATGTGAGCATTTTCCCAGAGCGTGGTTATCTAAAAGAAGTGAGTGTATACAGAAACACAGGATATATTACCACCTTATCTGAACATGACAGAAAAAGAGTGGCTAAGTCACTGATCAAGGACTTTCCAGAGGGAGCCTAGGACGTCTAATGTTTAGTGTTTAGTTAGTTAGTGTTGACTCACGTTAACTGACCGACAAGTGAACACAAGGCAAGTTGCTGACTGCTTACACACACATTTACAGCAACTTTAGTTAAACAAGCCTGAAGACTGAGCACATCATATAGTAGTAGTAGTAGTAATGATGATAATAATAATAATAATAATAGTAATAATAATAATAATAATATTAATAATAATATTAATAATAATAATAATACTACACATCTAATAAATAATGACTTCAATACAGAAAAAAAGGACACTCAACCCAAATGCTCCCAAATGCTGAGGCACATTCACAGTAAAATCATGAAGATATGGATCTACCTTCCCATACACTCTGAAAAGATAACAAAAGTTCCTCAAGGGTGCTATGAATGGTTATCGGCTCTGAAGCTTTTTTCCAAAGGTTGTTTTCCCCAGAGGATCAAACCACAGCTAAGAAATAGAACTTCGTCCACATACTATAAGTAGCTTTTCAAACACTATCATTGGTGCTTCCTGACACAATGAACCCACCTGTGTTGAAGTAAATGCGACCAACACGAATTATTGTCTCTGAAGTGGTAAATTCAGGAATAGGTAAACACTCCTTTCTTGTAAAAACATTCATAAAGACTCATTTCTTGATAGTCCTTGTTTTGAACGATACATAACCAATGATCATCACCACAGCCAGTCCAACAAAGGGTCCAACAATTGCCCAAAAGATAGTACGATCTCCGCCTGTCAGAGAAAAGTCATTTAAATTAGTGTTTTGTTTTGTTTTTGGGGTTTTTTTTAAGAAAAAGGTTTACAATTATGGCATTTGGCAGATGGCAGCTTGGCAATGCTGAACTCATGACCTTTTGATCAGTAATCCAAAGGTATTAACCACTCATCTACCACCAAATGTGGGTAGTAATGCACTACATTACTCTGTTACATTTACTTAAGTAACTTTTTGGATAAATTGTACTTATAAGAATAGTTTAATGCAGCATAATTTTTATTATTACTTGAGTATATTTGTGAAGAAGCTCTACTTTTACTGTTACACTGAGCTACATTCTGCTCGCTACTTTTTATTTTTATTGATCCGTTCCAATGCACAATATCTTTGTTTTGTTTTGTCGAGACTTCTAACAGAGGCTCTGTCACATGACTTCGTCTCACCAATCAAATGTAGCCACTAGCGACGTTTGACTCCATTTCACAAATCAAATAGAGTACTTACTCTAAAGGTATACTGAAGTGCTAGAAAACCTTGTACAGACTCTGAATAACCTGGTACAGATTGGTGATGGCTCCATAATGGTATGGAATTTGTTTAGCTGGCAATCTATGGGACCTCTGGTATGTCTGCAAGCTTTTCTGACAACTGAATGCAAGCTTGTCGAGTCCATGCTTTATGGAGGACTTAAATAAATGAACTTGTGTGCCAGTTTTTTAGGTACTTCAGTATATATATGGTATAGGCTAGTATATACTTGGCTTCTCTGTTTTCTGATAGCTGTTGAAATACAAACTATTCATGGTGATACAAAGCAAAAGTGGCTTAAAATAAACTCAGGCATACACACAAGTTTCCATACAAGCTATGAGTCAGACTATGTGGGTGATGTATCTTGTCTGATTTGTAATGCATCAGGCGAAGCTGTTAAACAAGTAAAACTCTGACATGTAAATGATTTCCTTATACCACAGCACTGCTAAATGTGTGATTCTAATGAGTCAAAAGGTGATAGTTAATTTTCTCTAACAGCAGCGATGACCATTGTTCCATCTGCTAGGTTTATAGTAATACAGTCGTTTCAGTAGGCTGTTGTTTCTACAGTAACAAGCAGAGAGATTTACACAACCTGGGTTTTGTGTCTACTTTAATATTTACAGCATTTGGCATACCTCCCTAACTACATCGTCT
Source organism: Duopalatinus emarginatus (assembly GCA_028565595.1). NCBI lineage: Eukaryota > Metazoa > Chordata > Actinopteri > Siluriformes > Pimelodidae > Duopalatinus > Duopalatinus emarginatus. Next base: position 3,085,338 of record JAOVVF010000029.1, on the reverse strand, counting down.
TACAAAACTACTTTTAAATCTGTCAATAATCCCAAACTATAACTAAATGTTTTTATCATTGGATAAAATATATAAATGTAACTAAAAATGTATTTTAAAAACTATGGCTGTTCATTTATTCATTTAAAAAAAAAGTAAATACTGTGGTATAAGAGGAATAAAAAAATTTTTGGGATGAACTGTTATTCGAGAATAATCAGCTTTAGAGTTGTCTGCTCATGTTTTATTCTTCATGTAAACTCTCACAACCTGTCAGCAGATCCAGACTCACATTCTCTTTCCTGAATACTTACTGTATCATTTTTTCATTTGTTTTACTGTAATGACAAAGTGATCAGGGCGGTACAGTAGTGCAGTGAGAAGTTCTGTTCTCTTCCAGCAGGCAGGACCTGGGTTCAGTTCCCAAACCGAGCCACCAGGGCTCTTTCCGTGTAAAGTTTCCATGTTCTGCCTGTGTCTGTGTAGATTTCCTCCATGAGCTCTGGATTGCTTACACAGTTATATCTAACATGCAGACAGGTGAATTGAAGACACTGGGTGTGAGTGCAGTGTGTGAATGTGTTTGCATATCTGCCCTCTGATTGATGTCTAACAGACCAGGGAGTTTTTTTTGCCATTCAGCTGAATGAGTGCTGGGATAAACTCCAGCACTCCCACATCCCAGCACCTTCAGTACTGAATGAATAAGTAATTTTCATAGTTAGTGAATTGTATGCTTTATAATCACAAACACCATTTCCTACCCACCTGTACGACTAGGTTTCGCTTGAACAACATACAGTTTGCTGACACTGCCGATCCTGTTTGACGCTGTGCATGTGTAGTTGCCTGAACCCAGAGATGATACGTCGAGCACTGCCTGGCCTGTATTGAATTCCTTCCCCAGATTTGACGAGCGCCATGTATATCTCGGAGGAGGATTTGCCGTCACCGTGCAGTTCAATATGGAGCCTTCTGATGTTTCGTTGTATATCTCTACCCCACTGGTGACCTGTGGACTGTCTGAAGAAAGCAGAGACATTTTATTGAGAAATAACTGAGAAATAAAGTTGCTATAAATGATTGTGTGGCAGTTGCTGAGTTGTTAAAAGCTTAAGCAAAGACGTACAATGTACAGTAAGGCCAAGAACCTTTGATGGCACTTTGGGAGGAGACTGAGCCCCATTTTTTGTCCTGCTCAGTTTTAGCTCTGCCTCACATCTGTAGCGAACTCCGTCATCTGCTCTGCTCAGGGATATGTGGAATTTGGTGGACTGATTAACCGGAGTCTTGGTAGAGTCAGAAAACGAGGTTTTTGCCACCAGATGTTGTCCTTTGTACCAGTTCACAGTAAGAAGATGAACAGGAGCAACATTGTGAACATCACACTGGAGTTCGTACTGTTTGCCTTCGACCATTGGCCCTGAGTGACCCACAGTGCTGATGGACACCTGGTCTGGAAGCTCTGTCAAGGAAGAAAAACCTCCATGTTAAACAATTCAGCCACCACCAGAATATGTATTTTGCCTTGGGTCGTGTCTACCAGTTTTTTCTGGAACTTTAGTGTAAGGTTATCTCAGTGGGTGGTCTGCATAAAGTGCAGAAGATTCCTATCTTTCAAATTACCTTCTGGACTGACCAAATAAAGAAAATTACTTTAGAATCAATTTTCTAAAAGCATCCTGTGGACTGTAATAGGATACGACTTATATGACAACCAGACAAAACAGATAAATAAACTCGAGGTCATTCACTCAGCTCCAGAAAAAAAATTTTGTTAGCTAAAATTTGACACTGTAGCCATGTTTATGTTAAAAAATAAAAATTTAGTGGTTTTGAAGCAACACTTATGCAACTTTTCTATTTAACTTGTTCTATTGATAATGGATTGATTTTCCCAACCCTTATGTACGATCTGTATATCTAACCACAATTACATTTTATTTTTATAACCTAGGACATTTCAGTTCCAGCATAAAACACTACGAAATGTGGAAAGACAAGATGGCAAATATTTATGCAAGTCACTGTACTTTTGAATTTATACTTTTCTCTAATGCATCAGTTTATCCCACCCCTATATTCAAGATTCATTTCAATAACATACAGAATGTCTGTCTCGAAAAACAGTCTTTTGCTGTTGGTTGTTTATGTCACTATATAAAATTACATCTGGTCTCAAACTATTACATACACATATAATATACATCCATATATATTAAAACCTAATAAAAAAATAAATAAAAACCAGTAGTCTAAATAGCTGCCAAACAGTGCTGTGATATCTGACACCAGACCACTGACCCAGCTGTTTTGCAGATGCTCTGACCAAGTCTTCACAATGTGCCCTAGTCAAAGGTGCTCCATTCCCTAAACGTGCCTATGTTATGTATGAAGTAGTGTACATACTGTATATTGCAATAATTTCATTCAGAAGTTGACACCTGACCATCACACCAATATGTTCATGTTGATTATCCTGATGTCAGACAAGGAGGTCTGGTGTTCAGTCACCATTCCAAGATAATCCCATAGGTGTTCAGTGAGTTCAGGGATCTGTGCAAGACAACCTTGTGCTTCCAACTATGTGGCCAGAATTTGGGGAAAATGGTGCGATGGTATGGTGCCCATACTTGACCATATGAGGTAGTTATATGTAATGTAGTCTCATGCCCATTATTTTGAAGTTGTAAGAAAGACATTCTTACTGTAAACTGTTACTGAGAGCTTCATTTGACATTGCCGTGCCAATGTGTTGAGGAAACAAACAGGCTGTATGTCCCAGTGCACAAGCCTGTCCACCTTCCAGGTAATGAGCTGGACACCTTCTATTGATTCCACCGCTCCCTGAGATGCATTCCAGCCCATGCCTTTGTGGCTGTTTGGAGATGCAGTGGAACAATCCACAGAGCCTGAAGCTCCATACTCTACCTGCAGTTCAGGGGGTTTGAGAACAAGCTCACAACTGGCATCTAGTAAAAGAATCAAAAGCGCTGAATCATGAATCATGAATGAAGACACTGTCAGTCTGCTTAGTTTATTTAATAATGGCTGTTAAATAAGTAAGAATAAAATATGATCAATTACAAACCCCATTAAAAACAACAACAACAAAAAAACCCAAGACATTGTGAAAATGTAACACAATAAAATGCAATGACGTGCAAATGATGATAACCCTATATTTAATTAAAAACAGTACAAAGACAACATATCAACTGTTGAAATAAAGTCAAATGTAATTGACTGGTGAATAATATGTGTGTCTCCATTCTGACGAGTTACACCAGTTTATGTCCTGCTTTCATTCTGGTTTTGGCCTCTTCCAACAGGACAATGCCACACACATCTAGAGACACCAAATTACTGTTAGTGGAACACTCATCTAAGTTTACTGTTTGGCCATTCACACCAAGTCTCCAGATCTCTGTATTATCGAACACATTTGGGTTGGGACAGGGGAATGTTTACCACTGTGTTGTATCACCTCCTTTTAACAACACTGTTCGGGGACTGAAAAGACCAGTTGCTGTAGTTTAAAAGTGAAATGTTTTTCCATTGTTTGATATAGGATTCTGTCTGCTCAACAGGTCTCCTTTGTCATATTACCATATTTTCAGTGGGTGACAGGTTTACCATCAGAACTTCAGAATTTGGCTTGGCATGGTTTTGCTGGAAAAAGCAAGACCTTTTCTGAAAAAGATGTTGTAAGCTGCTTGTTGCACCAAAACCTGTGTATATATCATTTAGCGTTAAAGATGCCATAACAGATGTGCAAAGTCACCCATGTTATGTGCATGAATGCACCCCCATACCATCAGGGATGCTGGCTTTAGAACTGTGCACTAATAACTAGCAAGATGGCCCTTCTTATCTTTAGCCTGGAGGATGAAATGTTCATCATTTTCAGAAATTATTTAAAATTCTGGTCTGTCAGACCATAGGATACTTTAATTATGCTCTGTATAGTAGATGATCAAATAAAAAAAATTGGCTCTGTGATATTGTAGATTGAGAAATGTTTTTAAAGTAAAATGGTGAATTGGAAACAGGAATTGTAAATCTGTAGATCTTTGTATTTAAAGACTTGTTCATTGTTCATTCTTACACTGTTACTGTAAAGTTACTGTAATGTAAACGTCAGTTATCATTCATCTGTTACCTGATGTTGTGTGCTACAAGCACATACTTTAAGTGATTCTGATGAGCTTTTCTAACTTATATCCATAATAAAGAGTCAAAAAATCATCTCAGTTGACATATTTCCAGTTTTTACTTAGGTTATCTAATTTATTTATCGAAAAGACATTGTAAGCTTAAATTTTGTTTAATAATGATGTGAATAAGATCCTTTAGGATCCTTTAATAATTAATTAAGCAATAAATTAATAAATAATGTATTAGTAACTGAAACTGGATTATTTTCTATGGCAGTTCACATTGCCCTCAGTCCAATAAATGAATAAGTAGCGCATGCTACTGTGACGGCAGCTATGCGCCCCGTCAC
>JAOVVF010000029.1:2992964-3003271 GCA_028565595.1 Duopalatinus emarginatus | reverse complement strand
ATATAGCTGGAAGTATTTTCTAATCATAACCTTTTTAGACTTCTTTTACTTTTATAAATATCGGTTTTAAAACTGTAATAATTAGGAAAAATGCATTTTAGTTCATAATAATAATTATTTATGTTTGTAAACTAATATGCCTAATATGCCAAATTCCTTTTCTTCTTGTTTATAGCTGTAAATATAAACTTTGATGAGACTCTTATTTTGCCTTTACTGATATAATTATAATTTTTCAGTCCTTATACTTGCTTGTCTGTAATGTTGCAGTGTTTTGACCCCTGAAGAAGTGTTTATTTGATTATATTTTTCTGATGTTTAATAACAGACTGATTTGTTCTATGAAAACACCACCGTAAAGAATAGTCAAGTTCATGTTATACATGTTTGGTGTTGCTACTGCTGCTGCATTTTATTTCTAAATAAACCACTGAAAGGACTTTGGTCTTATCAATGATCTTTATTGTACTTTCCCAATTTTTGTAGATTTTATTCCAGTACATTTGTTTGGGTGTTACAGTGCAACTCAAACAGAAAAGTCATTAGTAATTTTCCAGATAATCAGTAAAGTAATCCCATTACAATTTTAGTTCAGTAATGAGGAATCAGGAATGGAAGACCTTTTTAAAGTAACTTCCCCAACACTGTTTGTCTGTCAAAACCTTTAAAAGTAAGTTTAAAGTATTTTAAAGTTCTAACCCAGGGGACTTCAAACTATGGCCCCTTTAAATACAGCAGCATTAAATGTGGTCTGGATACTGATCTTTCAAATAAATGTACTAACGTTAGATATAATAAAAGAAAAAATTACAGGAAAACACAAAAGTGGCCACAGGGCCGCGTAAATGAAGCTCTTTTGGGGGATTAAATATCAGCGAGACACAGGCGCCTCGAAAATGTTGTACCATAAAAACATAATATAGATGTGCAGATGTTTGATCGTGTCGCAAAACACACACTTTACTGAAGTTGTTTAGCCAAAAGCAGGCTCACAGTTCACACTGATTTAAGGAGAAAACTGCATGAGGTAGGATAACGGCAATGATAAAAACACATAATATATATTCATTATGACAAGCTTATAATACTTTTCTCTATATTTTATTTTTTGCTGCACTCTGGCCACTGAAAGACTGAGAAACGTTGAGTTAGTCCTTTGGTTAAAAAGTTTAAGGACCCATGTCACAGCAGAATAAACTGAAATGAAAATGAACAGACGTCACTGACATTTAATGCCCAATAACCCAACAATATCAAGCCTGTTACACCTCTTTAATCACTGTCAAGTCATTAGAAATCAGATTATTTATACATATTTAAGAAGGTAAAACAGTTTACCAATTATGACTAAATTATTTATGTACTAAAAATTGAACAGTAATATTAAGTAAGCCGTCAGTACATTTCTTGCTTATATCCAAACAAATTTAATGGCATTTTATCTAAAGATTACAAAACCCTGATGTGTGCTGTTTTTAATGTAAAGAAAATACTTTTATGAAAAATAGCTTTTGATAAATTTATAGTTTGTTCAATAATGTTATTGACTTGAGGACCAATAAAGGGATATAAAGCGTTTTTATGCTACTAATTAGCTACAAAATATTCCTTCATGTAACCATATGTCCATAACAGTGTTGACATATAAACACTTCAAATTTAGTTTTAATTGTTTAATTGTTTAAAATTAACATTTTCAAAAACATAAATGTCCTCCAATTCTGAAATGACCTATTAGTATTATATAACACTGTGTCTTGTTCCATTTCTCGCACATTAGGAAAGGCCTACTTATTCTCACATTAATCTTCAATAACCCCTTTATCCTGGTCAGGGTTATGGAGAATCTAAAGCCTATCCTGAAAACACTGGGTCCAAGGTAAGAATGGGACCTTGAAAAGTTGCCAGTCCATCACTGGACACTACACACACTACACACACACACACACACACACACACACAGATTTACACTTGGAAGAAAATTAGTGTAGTCAGTCCATCTACCAGCATGTTCTGGCAGTTAGAAAGAAGCTAGAAGAAAACCACATGGAAATTGAAGAACATGTAAAACTTAGTAACCCAAGCTTAGGATCAAACCCCAGATACTGGAGCCAGAATGACACTGCCGGCTGCGCCTAATGACGGGCTGGGGAGTCATGGAAGTAAGCGAAGACTTCATAACTATCCAAAGAACCCTTAAGCAGCCTCTGTGTTCATTACATTTGTGAATGCGTATTAAACAAAAACAGATTTTTACAGTCAGAAAGAAGTCTGTCCTGGTTTTCTGTCATACAAATCCTGGGTGGGAATGCAATGCAGCCCCATGGGAGACCACGCTGCTGGGAAAAAGGCCAATGACCGTCAGCAGGAAATGACATCAGATTTAAGAAACCGCTGTACAACAGCTGCAATCTCAGAGTTAGTAACTGGAATCCCATTTGTATATCCTAATTTTCTATTTCACAAACTCCTGTTCAATCCGCTACACAATTCCCAAACTTCTCAGTTTCCGGGGAACTCCAGGTTTGCTGATCACACTTGTACCAGCTTAGGAAACATTTAATCACTGGTTGATGAGTGAAGTGGGGGTTAGACTGGAAACAAGAATATATTCAAGACTGTCAAGAGTGTATCTTAGTGAAGCTTTAGAAAACACCACCATCTAGTGGTTAGTGTTATAAAGGCAGCTAACAGGATGCATTTGTATGCATTTTTACACTTTTAAGACTTTAGCTCCCCCTGTTTAACTGGCCTTGTACTGCAGAGTGAGTGGAGGTGTTAAAAAATCAGGGTAAAAGGGGTTCTTAACTCTGAGAAAGAAAAATCAGTGCTGTATTAGAAAATAATATAGAAACACGGATGCCATTATTTCCCAGTTGGTTTCTTATTGTGGAATCATGATGCGTTTAACTGAGGCACGTGGGATCAATTAAATTTGGTTAAATGGTTGATTTAGTAGCTAAGGGGGCAATTACCGTTTTACTTACGGTCAGAAAGGCCTGTACAGCATTTTTTTTCTTCAAATAGATACTTTTTGAAAAATTTGGTCAGCTCTCTACTGCGTGTAAGGTACTGAAAGGTTGGGGAGGTCAGTCTGTAAGAGGACATTACACACATTTACACATGAGGGAATTTATCTCAATTAACCTATGGCATGTTTTAAGTAAGAGAGAAACCTAGAGAACCTGGAGTAAACCCATTAGGATATTAACAGGGGATCCTGGAGCTATAAGGCGACAATAGCCTAATTATAAGCATTACTATTATCGTTACTAGTATTACCACTTAATAGGTTAATAGGTTAAACAGCACCCAGGTTACATCACCGAGCCCATTCACGCCATGCTATGCAATCTCCCGCCTTTCACGGTACCATTTACAAGCAATACGTTACTGGGTTGCCAGATATTAATCTCCTTCTTCTTCTTTTAATTTTCTTCTTTCTTCTTGCAATGACATATAGTAAAATGAATAGTAATATTGTATGCAACATGATTGTATTATCATTTTATCATAATCAGTATCATCATCATCATACCATTATAATAATAATAATTATTATTATTATTATTATTAGTTTTATTATTACATTTCATTGTTATATTTCTATTAACATAGAGAAAAAAACACAAAATTTGTACAAAAAAGATTAATTAAAAATAGAAATAAATTCTAAATAAAATCAATAAAATAAAATCTTGTCACAGTAATTAAACATGTGCACTGTAGATTAACTGAGGATCTGGCAGCAGTGCATTACTAGTCATCATATAGCGTTGTCTATGGTGAAACGTCACCGTGGACTATTACATTGCCACGAGAGGTATTTCCAATAGAATGACTTGGTCATTACACGAAGGGGCAGTTTATTTTTGTTAAAACGACGCATCATGTGGCTATAATATGTGACATTCATGTAAAAATGAACGAACATATTTTAATACACAAACGTGTTGTATTTTTGTGTTGTGTTTTTAGTCCCGTGCACCCTATTTTTTGAACTGGTGGTATGCTCCATATTACCCGCGCGAAAAGCGGCCCGCGCGCACGCACACGCCTGGCTGCTCGAGTGTTTAAAGCCGCGTCCCGGCTCTGCGGTGAAGCTGTATTACTGCTCATGTTATCGCCCCTGTCTGTTTTTTTTTTTTAAATTCTTCATCGCTTTTTAATCACTTTTTAACTATTAATTTATTGTCGTTTTATCTGCTGAAATGCCTACCAGGACATCGCTGTGTTTACCGGAGGATGTCAAAGAACGGTATGTTGGCTAAAAAAACAAAATGGTGAATATGAAATTAGCTTCGCTAGCTGTCTGTTAGCTAGTGGCTGTAATTCATGCAATATACCACTCGTTTAAGTTCAGTGCTTACTCTTGTAACAAATTATATTTGCTTATAATAATGGATATTACCTGCTCAACTAGCAAGCTCTCGCTCTTCCTGCAGCCATTCACTCGCATTAGCCTGCTAGCTGTCTTCTTGTTTTGGTCCCTCTGTGTGTGTTAGCATGCTAGCTAACTTGGCTCACGCGCCCGCTGTCATCCAGCTGAATTTGGCGCCAAATAATAATGGCTGCTTACTGTTATTGCCCCGCGTGTCATCTCTCAATCATTTCACTCCTTTATTAGCTGTTGAAACTTAGAAGATACCCAAATACTATAGAGCTAGTTAGCTTTTCCTGTGTGAGCCATCTGTAATATTTATCTAGTGCTGTTTGTCGGGTTTGTATAAAAAGGCTTTAAGTGTCTAATGTTGGATCCAATTAGCAGGCGTCACGTAGGGCTGGGGGATGTAACGATATGATATCAGTACTGTGATGGTTTAAAAATGTCCGTACATGACACGTTCTGGTCTAATTAAGATCATGTAAATTTGAATTATGGGGTATTAATGGTAGAACTCACCCTGATCACTTGAGTTTGTCAAGTTTTAACCCTTCAAGATGAGCACGCAAGGTCCAGTAGATGGTTGTTAAACAGTTTTGCCCTGGACTCCGTCACCCTTTACCCTTCAGCTGAGATCATGGACCAGGCAGTGGTCATGGGTCTGAAAGACTTAAGATCTGGCCCAGAGTAATAGGGCAGTGAGTCAGTGATGAAGGAAGGGGAGCGGTTGTGTGTTAAGTGCCTTGTGCAGTCATACTCATAATACACTTAGTTCCTGAACAAGGTTTGTTAATTGTAACAGTAATCTGTTTGAATGTTGAGCTAACTTTCTAATGTGTTTAATTGATTTGTTCTTTTGTAAATGTCTTTTTAGCGAAGTTAAGAAAAAAAGTTGAATTAAGGAAAAGTTTGTAATGTTCTTGCTTGTTAGTGCTTAATCTCATCTTGTGTCAATGTTTAATGTTATGCCATCATGCTCACTTCAATTATTTTAGTACACAGTGCTAATGTTGACTCTCTTTTTTTGGCCTTTCAGACTCCAGGCTCTGGATAAAGGTGATGACAGTTTGTCAGATGAGGTATGTATGCTTAACCAAATTACTTTCTTTTCTTTCTTTCTGTGTGAAGTATATTGTAAGGGTATTTGAAGTATACAAATAAATACCCAGATGCACTAAACTTTGAGGCATTGTGGGGGTTTTTTGTATTGTTTTTGTTTTAGTGGGGGGGAAAAGCTATTTAAGTCACATTTGGCCTTGGTGTAGTCCAACTGACAGCTCTACCAGCACCATGAGAATTGGGACCAAGGTGCGACAGAACAATGAACGCCACAATACAACCCATGCACTTTGTTGTATTGTGTAGTTTGTTGTTCAATGTAACACCTTGGTCCTGGAGGAACCCCTGTATATAGTTAAAATGGCAAGTTTGCTTGATGTATAAGAGCTATTAAGTGATTGTGATGCGTATTTGCCAATGCTTTGTACTACGACTTTGTACAGATTTTTCGAACTATGTTAATTGGGCTCATCACGGGAGGATTTTACTTTTAGGAGCTACTAATTTTAAAACATTAGAGTACTGTTATGAATTAGTGTGCTTTCTTTTAGGATTGTGTGAAGGAGAAGCTCAGTTTACTGCAGGATTTTTTGCGTGATGATGCTCAAGACCAACTCAAAAACCTTGAGCTTAAGCTAAAAAACTCTGAACTTACCATGGTGAGTCTCAGCTGGGGTTTTATTATTTTTTTTAAATGGTTATTTGAGCTAGTGTTATAGATCCTTTTTCTCACCCTCACCATTCATCTTAGGAGGTGTACACGTCCAAGGTGAAGGCTGTGCTGAAGAAGGCATTAGGTTTGGGCAAGGAAGGTCATGATGATGGAGCAGAGCAGAACGGGTACTCAAACGGCTTCTTTGAAAATGGCTCCCATGATGATGATGATGATGATGAAAAAGGAGCCATGGAAACTCGGGATGAGGGAGAAACCACGAAATCTCCAAGCACATCAAAGGGCAGGGGTGGCAGGAGCAGTAAAGGAGACTCTGAGCCTAAAAGTGTGTAATTTATAAGTTTTATTACCATCCATTTGTAAAGTATTTTGACCCTTTATGCTTTGTGTGTAATGCTGCATGATCGCTTCTCTGACTCACCCGGCAGAATCTTCAGCAAGCTCAAGGGTCACACGAAACTCTGGGAAACAACAAACAATCCTGTCAATGTTCTCAAGAGTGTAAGTATAATTAAATTCATTGTTTATTGGGAGTTTTCCCAATTTTTAGGTTTAGAAATTATTGCAGAAGTTTGGCTAAAAATACTTGTTCGAAATTTGTTGTGCAGGCCTAAGCGCAAGTCTGATGAAGTGAATGGTGAGGCCACAAACGGTGATGCAGAGGTTAATGCTGAGGAAGCTGATGTTGAAGAGGTAGATGGTGTATGATGGCGAGCTAAAATTGTCTGCTAAAATCTGGTTTTGTCACTAGTCTTTGATTTGATTTTATTTTAATTTTTTGGAAAATGAAGGCCCGAGAAGAAAAGCGCCTTAAAAAGGAAGAGGTTGAAATGTAGGTTTAACATTTTAATTTACTTTTTATACAAGTCTTTACAAGTCTGTAAGACGGAACCAACCATTTTCTTTATTTTCCCCAGACCTGAAAACGTCAATGCTGAGAAGACCAAGCCTGTGAATATAGCCAAGGTGATTCCATCCTGCCCTGAACTGTACCTGACATGTGCTTGGCTTATTTTCTTGACTGCCATTGGCTCACAAACCTTGTTTTGTTTTTTGTCTTTTTAGACACCTCCACCTAAATGTCTTGACTGCAGGCAATATCTGGATGACGCCGACCTCAAGTTTTTCCAGGGAGATCCTGATGATGCAGTAAAATGTTTTAATATATAAAAATAAATGTGTTTTACCTGAAATTGTCGAACTATCTAACTTGAATCTCATTGGCAGCTTGATGAACCAGAGATGTTAACAGATGAGCGTCTTTCATTGTTTGACTCAAATGAAGATGGGTTTGAAAGTTATGAAGACCTGCCTCAACACAAGATTACAAACTTCAGGTAGAGAACATGGTTTGCTTGGAACTGTTGTCAATCTTGCATGTCCTTTTGCTGCAATTACTTTTTCTTTTTCCTTCCAGTGTCTATGACAAACGTGGCCACCTTTGTCCGTTCGATTCTGGACTTATTGAGAAGAATGTTGAATTGTACTTTAGTTGTGCAGTCAAGCCCATCTATGATGACAACCCTTGCATGGATGGTATGTTTAAAAGATCCAGCAATACGTAACAAGCTGCATTTGTCTCCTTGTCTGAAATACTATTTGTGTATTCAAGGTGGTGTACCTGCCAAAAAGCTGGGACCAATCAATGCCTGGTGGATCACTGGTTTTGATGGAGGAGAGAAAGCTCTTATTGGCTTCACCACAGGTAGACTAATGAGGTGTCACTTCACCCTTATGACACACGTTGTTTTCCATTAGCCACACATGGTTCCTGTCTCCTATCTACAGCATTTGCTGACTACATCCTTATGGAGCCGAGTGAGGAGTACTCTCCAATCTTTGCCCTGATGCAGGAGAAGATCTATATGAGTAAGATTGTGGTTGAGTTCCTTCAGAAGAACCCAGATGCTACATATGAGGACCTGCTTAACAAAATTGAGGTTGATATTTAAAGTCTTGTTGAGTTCACAGACTAGAACAGTTCAACAGTTCTCTGAAAGGACACAACTGTTCATACCTTTACAGACCACAGTTCCCCCGGCTGGGCTGAACTTCAATCGCTTCACAGAAGATACTCTGCTGCGCCACGCCCAGTTCGTGGTGGAGCAGGTGGAAAGCTACGATGAGGCCGGAGACTCTGATGAACAGCCCATCATTGTTACCCCATGCATGAGGGACCTGATCAAACTGGCTGGAGTTACTCTTGGCAAGAGGTAGGTTGGGGGTATTTAATTGATGTGATGGCGTTAAACCAAGAGTTCTTCACTCTAAAATGTGCGGCTGGGGACTAGATGACTATGGAGTCAATTTGATGCCAAAAATTTGTTTGGGGGGGAAAGAACTTGAAACTGAAAGTTCACTTCTGTGTGCCACAGGGACACTACTGTTTAATCAAAATGAACCTAAGGTGCCACACTTGGACGTACTCAGAATGAATGTGTGTGTATATAATAAATGGGAAGTAAACTGAACACAAGAGCGGACCATCATGTACGATCACGGTGGACTTCCGACACAGCTTATCTCTGCTCTTTGTTTATTCTTTTCTCATCTTTACTTCACTTTTATTTTTTCCTCAGGTTTTTCCCCCTTTTATTTCTTTCCCCTTTCTTTATTCCCACGAGTTTCAGTTGTGTGCACAAACTTGGATTCCCAAAGTAAAATTTAAAAATAGGTGGAGCCTTGTCCTGGTGGATCTTAAGGAAGGCCCAGCCACTCATTGTACTGCACCCCTCTCGGTTAATGCCACGCCCCTCATGCCAGATCACTGTCAAGTCTGAACAGAAACTATCTGAGACGCAAACGCATCCTAAGTCTGAAAAAAGCTTTGAGCTTTTTTCAAAAGCTTTCAATAAGATTTCAATCTATAAAAACCAAAATATCCATTAACTTAAAGTGAAATCATTTATTCAAACAAATTGCAGAATTGAATGAAATTATATTTAAACGGAACACTTCCTACACTATTTTTATTTCGAATATATCATTACATTAACTTGTGTATCAATAAAGATCAAAGATTTTTTTTTTTTTTCATGTCTAATGCTTCTCTGGCATTCCCTAATGCAGCATGCTGCTGTACTGGTAGGTAACCTTTAATTTGCGCCTCTGGAGTGCTTGTGATTATTTATTTTTATTTTTTTTAATTGATGCTAACTTGCAGTGGTAAGCACTGTTTACCAGGCCTCATGATTGGCTGTAAGGGATGGGTGATGCAGCACAGTTACATAGCATAACTTCCATATAACAATTCAGACCAACACAATATAATTAACATCTGAATTATTAGAAACAGCTCTGTAGAGCAGTGGTCTTTAATCTTGGCTGCAAATGGGTGCTGTGTAAGTTCAGATTTTTGTTCTAGCCAAGATTAAAAAAAAAGATTTGTTTATTTTATTTAATTGCAAAACTTCCTGTTGCTCTAATTTTCTTCAGGTTCATGATGGTTTAAAAAGTGGCTTGCACCACCCTGCCCTGAAGAGCTCCATTTGTTCATTGTTTGTTCTCACTGAAAACTGCATGTCTCCATCTCTACTTATCTAGTAAGTGGTCTCTTGTTGTTCAGCTGTTTGTGTTCCTGATGAGTGTCTCCCCACTTACCCATTTTCCAGGAGAGCAGCCAGAAGACAAGCTATTCGTCATCCAACGAAGATTGAGAAGGATGTCAAGGGTCCAACAAAAGCTACCACAACTAAGCTTGTGTACCTGATCTTTGATACCTTCTTTGCTGAGCAAATTGATCAAAATAACAAAGATGGAGGAGGACTGAAGAGGCAGCGCTGTGGGGTCTGTGAGGTGAGCTTTAACTTTGAACTCACTTTGTTGACTTGCTGCTGATGTGACTTTTTAAATTTATTTAAATAAATGTTTAAAGCAATTACACTAGGGTTTTTTTTAGGGTCTCTTGGCTCCCCAGTAACACTGAATTCTTTAATACAATCCAATTTTTAGCCTTGTATACTAATCAGATCTGATGTAGACCTCCATATGTAGTAATGGGACCAGTCCATTGCCTCAAACTGAACATTCCAAGGTTAAGAAATCGCTGGTTGCTCTGCCCTTGTCTTTCTCTCTTGCTGCTTCATCTGCAACATGATTGGTCAAGGCCATAAAAGGGCTTAACCACATGAACATTAGAAGGTTTCCACCAAGTGGCAGCCACCCCTGCCCCCCCTTTTATTTTTATATATA
>JAOVVF010000029.1:2951921-2970759 GCA_028565595.1 Duopalatinus emarginatus | reverse complement strand
CTGAAAAGTGAAAACTGTTTCAGCTGCTGTTGTGTGATACTAACATGCTGTCATGAGTCTAATACATTCCAACTGAGTAACTTGAGTGCTTATCAGTACAGATGTAGAGGTGGGACTGAGGGAGTTCAACCTTATATGTTTTGGTATACAATATAATGGACCTTAACAGACTGTACAACTAAACAAAAGCATGCAAGAATGTTCTATACAAACTATTTCCTCTGTGACAAGATTCCATTAGGCTGGGCTACACAAGCTGGCCCTGTTGTACTATTTAAGGAATGAGCCTAGAGATTAGACATTTAGATCAAAGTAAGCAATTCTGTCTGGTCGTTTGAGGATGAACAAATGGTTTTAGAAAACTAAAGCAATCACATAGTATTCATTAACTGTAATATTTTCCAGGCACCCCAAAATACTGAGAAACTTATGGATATAGGCTTTAATAGGTGTCACCTATACAGTGGGGGAAATGTATTTGATACACTGCAGATTAGTTTTCCCAACTAATTGGAGGCACACTTTAACTGTGAGATACAGAACCTCAAAAAATCCAGAAAATTACATTGTAAATAATTAATCTGCATTTTATTGCATGAAATAAGTATTTGATCTCCTACCAACCAGCGAGAGTTCTGGCTCTCACAGACTTGTTAGTTTTTCTTTAAGAAGCCTCCTTATTCTGCACTCTTTACCTGTATTAATTTCACCTGTTTGAACTTGTTACCTGTATAAAAGACACCTGTCCACACACTAAATCAATCACACGCCAACCTCTCCACCATGGCCAAGAGCAAAGAGCTGTCTAAGGATACCAGGGTCAAAATTGTAGACCTGCACAAGGCTGGGATGGGCTACAGGACAATAGCCAAGCAGCTTGGTGAGAAGGCAACAAATGTTAGCACAATTATTAGAAAATGAAGGAAACACAAGATGACTGTCAGTCTTCCTTAGTCTCGCCTCGTGGGGTAAGGATGATTCTGAGAAAGGTCAGGAATCGGCTCAGAACTACATGGGAGGACCTCGTCAATGACCTGAAGAGAGTTGGGACCACAGTCCCAAAGAGTGCCATTAGTAACACACTATGCTGTCATGGTTTAAAATCCACAGGGTCCCTGTTTGAAGTTCGCCATTGACCATCTGGATTATTCAGAGGAGGAATGGAGAAGGTCATGTGGTCAGATGAGACCAAACTAGAGGTTTTTGGTATCAACTCCACTCACTGTGTTTGGAGGAAGAAGAAGGATGAGTACAATCCCAAGAACACTGTCCCACTGTCCCCCTTTTAGCCCCTCTGCAGACAACTGCACCGCATCAAAGGGAGGATGAATCGGGTCCTATTTTGGCTAACAACCTCCTTCCCTCAGTCAGAGCACTGAAGGTGGGTCATGGCTGCTCTTCCAGCATGACACTATCCCGAAACTCACAGCCAGGGCAACTAAGGTGTGGCTTCGTAAGAGGCATTTCAAGGTCCTGGAGCGGCCGAGCCAGTCGCCAGACCTGAACCCAATAGGAGAAGATCTGCATGGAGGTGTGGGTCAAAATCCCTGCTGCAGTGTGCAAACTTGGTCAAGAACTACAGGAAACATCTGACCTCTGTAACTGCAAACAGAGATTTCTGTACCAAATATTAAGTTCTGTTTTTCTATTGTATGAAATACTTATTTTATGCAATAAAATGCAAATTAATTATTTAAAAATCATACAGTGTGATTTTCTGTTTTGTTTTTTTGTTTTTCCTCACAGTTCTTTGCAGGTGGGAAAACTTGCAACATTGGCAGTGTATCAAATACTTTTTTCCCCACACTGTATGTGAAAGAAATATATGAATTCCACACTTCTGTTGTATCCTGGGGTGAAGGGTTTCTGTGTTTCGCAGTGCCTAGCACGGCATTCCAGATGTTTTAGATAAAGTTGACATCTGGTGACCCCAAACTCAGATAAATGTTCATCTAACCATAATTTGGCATCTTCATTATTTTTATTCTCTCTGCTTCTTCTATATAAAATAAAATAATACTTGCACCATTAGAGAACCTGGTCTATAATAAAGTCAAAGTAAATCTGACCTGCAGGCTTTTCTCTCCAGTATAACACAGCCTCCTTTATTCCTTTCCCGTAAAACCGTTACACGTCGTCCCACATGTGTAATTACTCAGGACCTGGAGCTAAATACTATTAAAAAGCAGAAAATATCCCGAGACTGGCTAGGATGCCTCCAGTAAAGTACTGTAACACCATTAAGCAGTTTTATAGGCTGTCGTGTATTTATTATAAAAGCTGAAATCTATGAATACACCTCTCTGTCCCGCGATACCTTGTTTGGGTCCGCTCGACTACATAGCTTCTAGGGTTGCCAGGTCGGTATGAATTAATCATAACTATTCAATAAACTAACAGACCAGTAAGAAACCCAATGTATGTTTTTCAAAATATGAGTTTTATAAATCATGTATTTCTATATGGATATTTTCATTTTAGCTTATTTTTAATATAATAATGTATTTTAACATTATAATTATAGTGACATGATTTTTGCTGATCTGGCAACATTGATGTCTGCAGCTCTAAGGTCTGCTTGCACCACACGCACGCTGCTGAAGGGCGGAGGTTACCCAGAAGTCCTGTCCCAAATGACATACTGCTGGCTCACATTCAGCGCACAGGCTTTCTATCCTCCCTCCTCCTCCAGATCTTTCCATTTTATCCCATTTAGACTTATTGCATATCCTAAAGGTTAACTGAACAAGCTGGCCATAAATACAAAAACACACCCTGCACTATACACAAACACACACACACTCCCAATTATGAACAATGATATAGTAATGATGACTATCATAACTATGATACTACTATACAACTATAATGAAAGCCCATTCGTAATCATTAGGCACAAGGCAGGAATATCCCCTGGACAGGGCCCCAGTCCATTGCAGGGTACCACATACACACTCACACCTAGTGGCAATTTAGCATATCCAATTAGCCCACCACGTGCTTTTTGGGAGGTGGGAGGAAACCGGAGCACCCGGCAAATAACCTCATGGAGTTGGGGAGAACACACCAAACTCCTTACAGACAGATGGAGCTTTGGAGCTGTGTAGCACACACAATAGAGCCCTGCTGAATTTCTGCCCATTACCGCCCGTGACCACAGCGCGTGTGCAACGTGTCCGCCCATTCCCGCGATGTGCATGTCCACTCCCACTCACAACCCGCGAAGCTATGAGAATTAGTCCCGCACATTGATAGAGATGCATTGAAATATATTTAAACTGTGTTAGAAGAGTTGGCTATGATAAATGAGGTGTATTTAATATAACGTCAGTTACGTTTAAGGAGTGATTTAGTACAAAATAGTAATTCCAAAATTACATAACTTAAGTGCACGTTTTAACAAGGGCATGCATTCTCTAACTTTTTAGGAAAACAAAAACACCCAGTCAAAAAATAAACGTAATTAAAAAAATAAACACTGTAGAACAGCTACATTAAATATAGCTGCTTAAAATGCAAAATGATCAATGCAGTCAAATTTGCCTAGACATATTTCTTAATTCATTAGTGCAATCTGAAACACTTCTCTCTGGTTCATTTTAACACAACAACAACAATTATTATTTTGGATGATGTTCCACTGTTATTTCTGAACAGTTCCCTCATAAAGATGGCTTTTCCTACTCATCCACAGTCGACACATTACTACACAAAGACAAACAATTTCATTGTAACATTTGATTTATATCTGAAAACATGTTGTTGATATGATATAAGCTGACAATTAACATTAAGAGCTGACTTGCTAAGTGAAGTTTAGCAAAAATGTGGACTGGATGTGGATTGAATTAATATGTGTTTAATTGACTTTAATGAGTGAAATAAGATGTGTGTGTACATTTCATGAATTAAAAAATAACACCAAGTTACACAACTGTTAGCAACTGAACAGTGTGATTTTTGAACTATTAGTGTCAGTAAGTCTGTGAGTCAGTCAGTCATCATTTTATCCTCTTAGTCCGTCAGGGTTGTGGTTTATCCAGAGCTCACCCGGAATCACTGGGCTCAGGGCAGGAACAACCTCTGGACAGGGCACCAATCCATCACAGGGCACTATATATACACGCTATTAGTGTCCTTCTCAATAAATCTCAGCTGAGATTTTTTTCTGCAAAATAGCCGAGCTTATTATTAGGAATAATTTGTAGTAAAATATGGTACGAACAGGGAGGATGCCTTTGATAAAAACCTATTTTATATATTTGATCCTAACGTGATTGCGACCCTGTTAGGATCAATTACAAATTCAGTTCATGCATAAATTCCATATAAATCCTAAAAACACAATGGCACCACCACTTAGTCTGGCAAAAGCACAAAAGTGTTATTTAAATCTGTGTATGGTCAAATCAGTTACTCGACAGATCCGCTTTGCTTTCCTGAAATGTATATTTGTCCCATTTCTATTTATGCCTTTCCTCAGATATTTCCTGCGAATAAATGTAGCTTGCTCGATTTCCTTTTTTTTTGCTCACTGGCCCAAAACCCGAGTAAATAACTAGAATTTCTGTTTTTGATGTACTGTAAATGAAATGTATATGAGGGTTAACTTATCTGTGCTGCTGGACAGAGGAAACTTGTCCTCATGCAGCTGAAGCTGACTCATAATTCACTCTTTAAATCAATGCTCCTGTTAATTTTGACAGTTTTTAGTCAGGCACAGATTTGTTTGTACACCATTGTGCATACTCTGATCTGTGCTTGTTTTTGTACAGGTCTGATGAATAAGGGCCAGACTGCTTATTAAATATTCTAGTTAATTAAAAAAAAATTAATAAACAATCAAGAAACACTTACATCCATTGGTTAAAATGCATTTTTCCCATATCCATATATAAAAAATAAAAGAAGTTTAGATATTTTAGATAAGAATAATAAATGCATCATTTAAATATTTAAATGTTTATTGTGATCATTAAACATTTTAAGTATTATATAAATATATTATGTAAATATAAATAAGTATTTTGTAATCCTTTGTAGGATCATTAATTCATGTACAGGGCACATGGAGGCTACTGCAGACCAAACAATATTATTTCAGTAACTTTTATCCTGACACTAATTGTATCTGTAACTAAACAGATGGCAGATGGTGGAAAATATTTGTATTATTTGACTTTGTGACTCATAACTCAGGATGTTGCATCCTGTCTCACAGGAGGTTGTGGGCATGAGATATTTTGCATGAAATTCTTAAGTAACCTAATCCTGAACTTTGCCCCAACATTATCACAAGTCATAAAGGCATGGGATTTATTATCTAGGCATTTGAGACTATGTTTACACAGAATAAATAGGATTTGAAATGGTACCGAAACCTACTAGATTTTATTGTACTGATGGAAAAAAGAAACACGTTGTAATGGAAATTAGTCTAATGGTCTCCACTGAACATTAAAATCATAAAGCATTGATTAAAAGGTTTCGTAATTTGTGGTTTCAGAATAGCATTTAGGATTGCTGACCCCTTTATTACAGCAATATTTCAGATATAAATGGATGCTTCAGATGCTTATCTTTTAGGTAAAGTAAAATTCAGATAAAACTACAGTTAAACTGCTGAAGTAGAAGGAATGTGTGAGACGTAAAAGTCTTGCTTTTAATAACGGTTACTTTCACTTCTCGCTGACTTTATCTAGATGAATGTTCACCTGTCGTTTTGAGAGGATGGAACTGTGTTCTTCTTTGGATGGTTAAAATGTAGAAACAGGGCTCCTGGGAGACAAAACAAAAAAGCGTTCGGCCTATAAATCATATTCAAATCAAGAAAATGCCTCAACCGTCTGTGGCTGGGAGCAAAGTGAGCAAAATGGTCTTGCCTGTCAGGGTGAGCACTATAAATGTTAAGAGCAACAGCAGCCAATCATATGTGTGTCTGTGAATGCATGTATGTGGAAGAGGACAGATAGTGTTCTCTCATTTTCTATAGTTTTTTTCTCCCTAACTCTCTAAAAATCTTTTATTTTATACTTTAACTTTTATACATTAACTCTTACATACATTAAGCCCATGTATTATTTTGGATAATTGGATCCTGATTAGAGCCGATCTAGAAGAATCATCCCATAGGCCTAAGTTCCCCCCAAGTAAAACAATGAACAAGCAAAATTACCTTGACAAGATATAGATTATGCCTTGTCTTCTTGCCTCCCCACCAGCAGTGTTGTTACTTGACTGAAGATCTTTTCACAAATACTGTACAGATAGCACATGTCTCATACGCCTGAGTTTCCTGTGTGCCATCTACGTCAAGGCTGCACATCTCTTACTTTGTTCAAAAGTGACTTTCATTTCCCTTTTTACTTTTTTTTTCCAGTAGTGCTTTTCTAATTTAAAACCAATAAATATAATGTGGCTAGTAAACAAAAAAAAAACAGTTTATTAAAACACTGTAAAAATTTTTGCATTTTTAAAAATTTTGTACATTTTTAGGGGAAAAAAAAATCTTTTTGTGGCTACTGAAGGAGAATGTTTTCACAGGATGTTTCATTATCTTAGAGGTTTGAATCATTTGAAAACCACACTATCATTAGGCTGCATTCTGCTCAGGCAGCCACTGATGTGTAGATCCCGGTTAAGCATTGATTGCTTATTATCTTTCTTCCTCTTTTGCATATCCTCCCCTCAGGTCTGCTTTAATTGTTAGTCTGATTTTTTAAATTTATTGTGTGTTCTTCAGCAGACTTTGTGATCCTCATGGTTCTTTTCCCTGATTCTTTTTCATTTGTTTCATCCTTTAACTCAATGCTCGTCCTACACCTGTAATTACCTTAAAGTCATTCTTAATACTTACACTTGTTCCCTTTTCTCTCCAAACGTCTTCTATGCAAAGATTCAGACCATAATGTCATCTTACAAATGGAACTGGGGATTAGTTTGTCTTCTTTTTGCATGGCAGTTGCTCAAGGCAAAATTTATACAGCAGCAGCAGTGGATGATAATTAAACTACTGTTCATGCTGCTAAGGGAAACAAATGCCTGATCTACCAGCAGGAGGAAATTCTTTGTGCTGTAAAATGTATGACTCTTTGAACAGTTTATCTCTCACCCAGTTTCGCTGTACTGTGTGTCAAATCTAATATACCCAATTTTTACCCAAATACCTTAGTAAAAAACTGAAATGTACATTGGGGCATGTCTTAGCTACAGTTCTGTCTGATGCATCATTTTTGCAAACAGTGCATTTGATACTGATATGTAACTAGAATATATGGAAATTAGTTATAGGGAGTTTTAATAATAGATACGCTCATATGACAGCAGCGGTATGCACTTCCAGGGCCTAGTTGGTGCATTCTAATTGACTCACAACTGCTACGGTATCTCCACAGACAGCAGTAATGACTACAATTTATAGTATAATAAAGCTGACTTATTGTCCAATTTGTTGTCATTGTTCCAAAGCTCCTGGACAGGTGTATTTTAAATTTTTAGGTCAAACAATAGTACGCTCTCATTGAATTGCACTGGAAAATGCACATACAGTATGTTGTGTGTTGCATGCTTTATGTTGTACAGAGATTTATTTATTTGTAGAGGTTAAATTGCGAGCGTAATCAGTGAGAATAGTGGTAGTTCAAATGTAGACTGCAATGTGCCTCAAGCTGGGATTGGACCCCGGTCCCATAAGTGCTCCACTCATGTCTGTTCTAAGTATGAATTTATTTTAGCTCACTTTTACTTTTACCTTTTCTCTTTGTTTATTTTGTTTGTTTATTTATTTTATTTCTTTTCCCTTTATGGACTAGCTGGCAGAGAAAATTCTGTGAAGGTGAAAGAGGTTTAGACAGAAAAGACAACTTGTGAGGATCGACCCTGTGTCGTCTAATGCTTGGATAAGATTACATGAATTTAGCCTGATTATGACATGATTTTTTTGTACCTGATGAAAGTGGAACAGGCAGTGTAGTGTGAGATAACCAAGGAACAGGTGTGTGGTGTCTGAGATGCCCCACGACACCCTGACAAAATCTAGCATGTCAGAATTTTTTTTATCTGTTTGCATAGTTTGAGGCATGTTTCTTGAGTTTTATCAAACTTTAAGAAAAAAAAGGGTGGAACAATGAAACTGAGGAAACATTTAAAATGCAAAGAAAAAACACTAATATATAACTTTAAGGGTGAACTGACTTTAGGTAATGTGATGGGTGAATTCAAGTGCTATGTTATTCGGTTTTTTTTCTTTTCTAAACACAAAACCACCAGAATCACACATAGCACTTCTTTTATAAAAATTAACAGTTTCTTGACCTGCCTCCCTGATGATCTATGAATTTGCACAAAAAAACTAAGGGATGATATGTCAGCACAGAACATGCAGTGTTGCCATTCTCCTGACTGAGACACAGCCCAAATTATTGCCTAATCTGTCATACTAAATATAATTAAGAACAAATCTATTGTTTAGCCTAATCCTGGCCTGGGTCAGTGGGTACATTAATAGCTCATAGAACAAAGGGAGAAGGAAAACATGCCCACAGTCAAAAGAGCTGAGAGAATAATGCAACGCAGCTCTGACACTAATCAAATATGATTAACTCAGAGATGATCCCTACTGCCAACCCTCTATGAGGCCCAACGTTATCACTTCTTGCCCTAACAAACACCTCACACCAATCAGTGCTACCAATTACCAAAGGTGCAATTACCAAAGACACACTGCTTCCAATTGTGCTTTAATTCAGGCTGGAGCAGGTGTCTCTTGTCAGCACTGATTAGCTCTGTGCTGACTGGGTATTGTAGCACTGTGCTGGCTAGGAACTGTAGTCCTTCTACCAGCAAGCTGACCACACCACCCCTGCCCCCTAGTGGCTGCCTGCAGCATGGCTTGACCCCTTTATATCACAAACCAGAAATTTGTGACAAATACAGTAGCTTAATTCATAGGATACGAAAATAATTTTACTCTGGCTGCTGTGCATCAGTATAGGAATGCTTTACCAACAAGATTGTTCCTTTTTTTTTTTTACCAATAAACTGGCATGTTAGCCCAATCTGTTGTTACTGTTAGATTTACTTTATATTGGTAAGAGTAGCAGTGCATCCAGTGCCCACTCTGTGAAAATTAGATGTGAGGCAGGAATACAGCCTGGTGGGACACCAGGGCAACAAAAAAACACACACACACACACACACATTCGCATCCCTATTTACACCTTTAACTGTTTTTGGACACCAGACACATGCGCTTTATAAACATTTCAGATTTATTTTCTTTTTTGCTCTTATAATACCCATCATTCGCCAGAGAAGACACCTGATTTTAAAGCTTGGCTATGTGGCTTTGTGCTCATTTACTCAACAGACCATTAGTGAAGTCAGGCATTGGTGTTGGGTAAGGAGGTCTGGGATTCAGTCAGCATTGTGGAAACTTTGTGGAAACAGTTTAGGGAACAACTTCATATGGATTCGATGGTCATGTGTCCACAAACTTTTGGCCATATACTGTATGCACAATCAGTCCAACTGTTAGCATATTGGTTTTATGGCATTATGAATCCAGAGAACTTGAAAAGAAAACAGAAATAAAACATGCACTGAGAATAACCTTATTAGGGGTGGCTGATATGACAAAAATATCATATTATGATATTTAAAGTTATAAGACTTGATATGTATTACAGTATAAAGATTAAGTAGCAAGTGGGAAGTAAAGACAGTACCCTTTAAAAATTATGTAAAAAATTGCTTATAGTTTTATTTATTTAGACTTTTCTTGTTTCTAAATAAAAAATATTGAAAATTGAAAAGGGTGTGGCTTATATGAGCGCAGTCCCTGATGATGCTGCTGCATGCTGTACACACAGCGGTGGTGATAAATGTCACTGATGGCAGTTAGTTGTGCGTTTATGATGCATTAAGCCGTCCTCATTGTCAGCCTCACTGGAGCTTTCATATCACACTGTTACACAGTTTGTCAGTACGCTCTTATTGGTTAACAATAGTGTTTTCTGTTAGTTATCATTTTACAAATTTTGCTGTAAGACATCAAAATGTAATGACTATTTTTCAACTTTAGGGTCTAGCAGGCAACAGGAAATATTATACATGTATCAATTTTACCGACTTACAGACAAAAAGACTAACACACAAGCAGTATTCCAAAGTAGGCTATTGCAATTCTAAGCCTTACAGACTGTTGTGCTTTAGGACTGCTGGATAAAAACCTTCATAAATATTCATTCAAGCGCCTTTTACAGCATGTGATGCTGTCAAATGCTGCCATGTACAGGACAGGGTGGAGGCACATGTTCAGGCAGGCTAGGACCTTTGACGCTGGGTATCCGTTACATACATAATAATTAGGATTTCCATCTACCTTCAATTTAAAGTACCATATTTGTAGAATGTGATAGGGTACAAAAGACACAATGCACAGTACACAGACCAAACCCACAATCAGAGACACTTTTTTCTTCTCTACTGAGGTGATATTTGAATTTTTATTAACAGCCATTATGACACCTAAATAGGATGCAAAAGTAACTACAAATGGGACTAAGCAGCCTATAACAGCCATAAACACCCTAAAGGTGACCTTTCTAGATTTCTGGCTTAATTCTGGGAATAAGGAACATCTCCCATTCGTCATGCCAGAATAGTAGTAGCTCGGAGATGAGACGATTGCCACAGAGATCCAGACGCAGACGCTGATGATCCTGGCATGTTTTAAGCGCAGGTACTTATGTGTGAAGAAGGGATAAACAATGGCCAGGTATCGAGCGACACCGATGCACATGATGAAGTAAATGCTGACATAGAGATTACAGATGAAGAGGAACCGCTCTATTTTGCAGGCAGCATCACTAAAATCCCACTTCAATCCTTTTGAATAGTAATCCATAAAAAGGGGAAGAGTCAGGGCGTATAAGATGTCGCTAATGACCAGGTTGCAGGAGAACACCACTCCCATGTTCCAGCTCTTCCTCTCCTTAGTCATGAGCAGCCACAGTGCCAGTATGTTCCCCACTAGTGCCACACACATCTCCACACCGTAGATGGGGGGCAACAAGTCTCTTTGAAATGTACTGTTACAGCTGCTGCTCCAGTTGCTGTTGTTCAGTGCCATGCTATGGTGTCTCCTGCAAAAATAGAAATATAGAGTTTATTTCTGCCATATAGCAAAATGTATAGCTGAAAGTGAACAATTTGCCTACTGTGCTTACACACAGAGAAATGTGACCTTCACATTTAAACCATCCATGCAGTGAAGACTAGGGGGCAGCAAATACACTTGCCCAAAGCAGGGGGCAGCCCCAAACCACAGCGCCCGGGGAGCAGTTGTAGGGGTTAGGTGCCGTGCTCAAGGGCACCTTGGTTGTGTCTAGCCCTACACAGGGATTGAACCCTGAACCTTCCAGTCACAAGAAGGCGGTGGCTTGCAAAACTGCCCAGCAGTGTCTCTACTTCCTCTGAAGGCTGAGGAAGGCACATCTCCCACCCCTCATCCTCACCACATTCTACAGAGGAATCACCGAGAGCATCCTGAGCAGCTGCATCACCGCCTGGTTGGGGAACTGCACCGTATCGGATCGCAAGTCCCTGCAGCAGGTAGTGAGAACGGCCGAGAAGATCATCGGTGTGTCTCTCCCCACCATCACAGACATTTACACCACTCGCTGCATCCGCAAAGCAACCAGCATTGTGAATGACCACACACACCCCTCACACACACTCTTCACCCTTCTACCGTCTGAAAAAAGGTACTGAAGCATCCGGGCCCTCACATCCAGACTGTGCAACAGCTTCTTTCCGCAAGCTATCAGACTTCTGAACAACCAGAGTCTGGTCTGATACACTGCAAACTATTTCAGTGACTGGACTAAACACACACCCACACACACACACACACACACACACACACACACACACACACAATCTTAACGATACAAAACAATACAATCTGTATACACAAAGGAAAGAGTACAATGCTCTCATTTCTACCAAAAATGGACAATACTGCTGCTATAACACATTGTTTTTGTTTACATCTCACAAAAATGGACAATAGTGCTGCTAAAAATAGAATGTTCATGTTTACAAGAAATGGACATAACTGCACCTTACTGCTTCCACTACCAGTGGGCTACCTGCACTACCCCCTCTTTATATTTAGTGTTAATGTCTATTGTATTTATTGTACTTTGTTTAGTGTATTTATTGTATATTGTCTTGTGTATTTATTGTTAATTGTCTTGCATCATTGCACATGCTTCAGCACTCGTGCACTTTATGTTGTATTGTGTAGTTTACTGTTCTATGTAGAACCTTGGTTCTGGAGGAACGTTGTTTTGTTTCACTATGTACTGTACAACACTGTATATGGCTGAAATGACAATAAAAACTACTTGACTTGCATTCCCTTAAACTTTATCACATGGACGGAGCCAGATATTTTAAACACCCAGGGGCTTAGCCAAATGTCCAGAGACTCTGGAAATTTATTTGCCCATTTACGGCAGAGACATGAACACTTTTTCAAATCATCTGAGACAACAGAATTTCTGAACAAATTAGTACACTCTATGTGCCAAACATAATAATTAAAACGTGTACATAAAAGGAACAAATTTGACTTAAAACCTTTAAAATACTTACAATTTCTAAAAAATAATAACACCAAAAAAACGCTTTCTGTTACTGCCAGTCTTATGTCCATGGTCCACCACTACCACATGGTCTACCACTACTTGCTCAAGCTTGCTTACTAGGGTGCACAACTGACAGGGTTGCTAGGTTTAGTGGTTTTTTTTTTAGGACTCCAGCAACAACCACCAGCTAAAAGAACATCCACTACTGTTTTTAAATTGTTCATTAAAATTACTGATCATTTATTTATTTATTTAGTCTTTTTTTTTTAGAAAAAAAGACTGTCCAATAAGAAAAATTTTAATGGTTATTTATTTATTGTTTAAGTTATATATCTGAAAAAGTGTTGGCTAATCTTCCGAGGCACGAGCCCCACAAACCACCCCGTCACTCCGCCCCTGGTTTATCGGCTATTTATGAATAGCAATTGATAAAAGTAAAGTGCCAGCCTGTGCCACCGGCCTCCAGCAGGGGGCCTAGGTTGTGAGCTGGCAGAACAAGGACCATGAGTGCCCAAGACTCCATCTCCCAGTTGTCCCAGCACTAATTATTGCTAATCAACTCTGATTGGGCACACATGCCGGACTCTCTACATAAGGGTGCACAAACTGAAGCTGTCTGTCACACGTTAGTAGAGGGGTGACTAGAGTGTAGGGCTTTGTCTGAGGTACTAGAGTAGGGGACAAAAAGAAATTGTCTATGAAAAGGAAGTAATAATGTAGTAGAGCTCTGCATTTAAAATTAAGAGGGAAAAAAAAAAAAATATATGTTTTTGGAAAGAAAGAGAAAACCTAAAAAAACCTGTAAATGGTAAGCTGAAATTTAAAAGTGTTGTCTTTTGTTTGAACCCATTGTCTTAGCACAGCTGTAAATCAGACCCGCTGCTGTTTTCACACTATTCACACTGGTTTGAAACATGGGTGAGGGTCACACTTTATTTCAATTAACTTTACACACAAGCAGCCCTTTTCAGTTTATTTTCCTGCCCTATTGATTTCAAACAATGAACACATATATGACTCATAAAAAACACAAATAAACTGAATGTCACTTCAGCACTTGGGTCCACCGCCTGCTGGCCCTGTAACGGATAAATATACGTTCTTGCTGTCTGTGGTTTTATTGCAAACTTATACATAAATATTCAGCTCACACAGGTATCAGAATGTCTAGGTTGTTACCAAAATATCCTCCAATATTAAAACAGCTTCTGTTTTCTTGATCAAAGTCACACCATTAAACTGCCAATAAAGAGACTGACAGAAAGAATTCAAAATAAAAACTGAGCTCCTGCTGAGCCACTTGGTCTTATCTTATATGTTAAAGCCTGTTATTAATAACATTGGTTTGGGGGTTTAGGTTTTAGACATCGAAACTGCTATCCATAAAACATATCACAGATTGTTTTATTTCTTTTGTTGTTTGCTCTGATTGGTGCCTTTTTGTGCCTTTTTGAGGGCAGTGGTGTTGGTGACCTTACTTAATGAAGTTGGATGGATTGTGTGGTTAGTGGTTTTGTGGATCAGCAATATTGAGATCGAAAAGGTGCCGTGGGTTTGGGCACTTTCTTGGCCACACCGATTTGGGCTTGTGTCATGTTCACTAGTTTCTGTATATTAGCCTAAAACCCCACACAGCTATTAATAGTATTAAAATATTTGAGTTTTTGTTCTTAATGCCTTTTAATTTCTTAAAGAAATTTTTAAATATAATAATTACTTGAAACAAAATTGGTGTTGAGAACTAGTATACCGATCGGTGCATTTGTACTATTGGCTGGCTTTTACACTCTTTCAGTTGAGTAGCCTGTGACGGGGGTCCCCTTCCCCATAATGTAGGGGTGGCGTAGTCCATGCTTTATATTATGTTATTATGTATATTTTATGTGTGTACATAAGTCCGAACTTTGGGTACTTATTATACAAAGACCCCATCTAATACCACTGAGATTCTGCTATAAACCTTCATTCCTTTATTAATGTAAGTATAAAATAGTTTTTATTGGAATCATCTCCAAATTCAGAGCAAGTCAGTACAGAGCACACCTCATTGTATATTATGTACAGTCTGTCAAATGATACACAGTATAGGCCTATGTCTCTATAATCAGTTAAAATGACACTTTAAGGAAAAAACTAATTTTTAGTGTGCTTTTGTGTGTAAAAATTGTTTGTTTATTATTCTTGCTGGTGCACACATTACATGTTCAGCTTCATGTCAACCCTGAAACCAAGTGCATCAAAGTGCACCAAACCCGACTCTAGCGTGAAGATCCAGGATCCGAGTGTTCATTCAAACTGAATTCTTGTAGTTTTAATAGATTTGCTTAAAACTTATAATAATTATAAGTATGTATAAACCAGGAGTCCATCACAGAAGTGAAAAGTGCAAAGAGGGGCTTTTAATGGTTCTGCAGCACATTCCATTTAGTTATTATTATACTGATAACCAAAACTGAAAAAAAAGATGATGCAGGATTAAATCTAATCACAAACACCAGGTCAAACGACATAGTGCAGTATACAGAATAAGGTAGTACAAAGAAATCTTACTTAATGAGAAACCAAGAAACTCACTATATAGACTGGTTTGGTTACAAATTTCTGTGGCATGTATTAAATCTGAAGCTGTAAAACATATCAGCATTATTATAGTTTTTATAACTTCCAGTATATAGTCATATTTGAATGTCAGTAAATATAAACGTAAAAACTGTAGTGTAAAAATGTTAATTTATATGGACCAGACATGCACTTACCTTAGATTTGTAAGAGTATACAAAGCAAGCTTTTCAAATTTTCTGGCTTAAGTTGCTGCAGATTCTCTCACAGATGTCAAACACTTAAAGAGAAATGACACAGAAATATTCTTAGCATTGTGTGTGCTTGCCTGTTGATGTTTCCTTTTTTGTCTCATGACCATGTCATTTAAAGTTTTCTTCTGAAACAAAGTTACTGTGAATCTACATTACCATCTCTTAAATATGCAAACGTTTTACTTTATTTCCCTTGAAGCATATGCTGACTACCTGCTTTGTTATGGCTATACTTGTGTCCTGACGTGTAGTTGTACATTTGCATCACATTGTACTTCATGTGTAAGTGTGAGTAAGCATGGGTGTGTAGAGGCAGCTGCAGCTCGGTAAACTACAACACATGTATGTATAAAACCTAAATCAGACATATATGTAAAATAAAATTTCTATAAATAAACACAATAGTGCATGACAATGTATTGTGCAAAGGTATGTGCTAGAAATAATAAAACAATAAAATTACAAACTGTACCACGCTTCCTCTGATCCTCCAGCTCATCACTTAGAGTACAGGAAAGACATGCATGATGACTCTGCTCCTCTGGATGGCCATAGCTAAGTCTCTGGCAGTCTTCAAACAAGAACTTTCCCTTCTGGAAATACTTACTTGAATTAGCACTTCATTTATTTAAATGAAAAGCAGTACTTTTGCAAGTCGCTTAGAGAAGGGTATCTACCAAAAACCATAAAAGTAAACCACATGAGTCAAGCATCTACAGTGGCTTGCAAAAGTATTATACAAATAAAAAACTGAAGAGTGCGGTGTGCAAAAGTATTCCACCCCCCCGAGTCAATACTTTGTGGAACCACCTTTTGCTGCAATTACAGCTTCAAGTCTTTTAGGGTATGTCTCCACCAGCTTTGCACATCTAATGACTGAAATTTTTGCCCATTCTTCTTTGCAAAACAGCTCAAACTCAGTCAGATTAGATGAAGAGTGTTTGTGAACAGCAGTTTCAGATCTTGCCACAAATTCTCGATTGGGTTTAGGTCTGGACTTTCACTGGGCCATTCTAACACATGAATATGTTTTGTTTTAAACCATTTCATTGTAGCCCTGGCTTTATGTTTAGGGTCGTTGTCCTGCTGGAAGGTAAACCTCTGCCCCAGTCTGTGTTGGTCTTTCACATTAAATTCCAATGAAATATATTTATGTTTGTGATTGTTATGTGACAAAATATGGAAAAGTTCAAGGGGTATGAATACTTTTGCAAGCCACTGTATATTTGGAACTGATTCAGACAGAAGTGGACCAAAATAAATTTTTGGCCACGCAGACCATCAACATCTTTGGCAAAAATAGCAACTGCATACAAGGAAAACCTCATTTGCAAAATGTTTACATAATTTGAGAAACTGCTGAATTACTCAACATTATTCCTGTTACTCAATCTACTTCCAGATTCTACACCTGTTTCCCAATTGTGTTGATTTCCTAGTGTATCTACAACACTCTAAAAATGACTCACTTTTTAGTGTTTATATTTATTTTATTTTTAAAATGAGACACAGTAATGTACGTACAACAATCCTAAAACACATCAAGTCGCATTTATGTGAACAGTTTTGCAAGTTTATCCTTAGGTAGAACACAGCTATTATCTCACCAGTCCATTGAAATAAATTACAATATTGTGAAAAAGTTTGTAATTTACTTTAAAAAGATAAACTGTCAAATATCTTATATTCATTGCATGTAAAGTGACATTTCAAGCTTTTTTTTTTAAATCAACTTTTAAGTTCATACCTCATAAAAATGTAAAATACAATATCTCCATTTATTAGGATATTTAATTTTCAGTGTAAATTACTATAAACAGTACAAATACCAGGTATCTCACTCTGTAGTTCAACACATTCAACCACAATCATGGGGAAAACTGCTGACTTGACAGTTGTCCATAAGATGATAACTAACACCCTCAACAAGAAGGGTAAACCACAGAAGGTCATTGCTGAAAAGGCTGGCTGCTCTCATAGTGCTGTATCAGAAGATATTAATGGAAAGATACAAAAGCAACAAGGATGACTCCCTGGTTGTTGAATCAGCCTTTGACAAGTGAGTGGACTCAGGCTGGTGTCAGTGCATCAGGTTTCTGCAGTCTGTGGTAGTTTGGGGTGCCATGTAATTAGCTGGTGTTGGTCCACTTTGCCCAAAGTCACAGCCATCTACAAGGAGTTAAGAACAAGTTTTATGGAGATGCAGGTTTCATTTTCTAACAAGACTCAGCACCTACCAAATTGTTTTCTAACCATGATATTACTATGCTTGATTGGACAGCCAACCCTCCAGACATGAACCCCATAAAGACTCTATGAAGTCTTGCCAAGAGGAGGATGAGTAACACCTGACCAAGCAATACAGATGAGCTGAGGGCCAATATCAAAGCAACCTGGGCTTCAGTAACATTCCAGCAGTGCCACATGCTGATTGCCTCTATGACATGACGCAGTGCTGCAGCAATTGTGGTCAAAGAGCATCAAGTATTAAGTGTGTAAAGGAATATTGCTGTGTTGTGTTACACTGCTTTATTGTACATCTTTTTCTGTTTGAGCTCTTAAAATATTCTAACAATTGGAGATACTGGATTTCAGATTTTTATGGGCTATAAGTCATACTCATCAAACATACAATAAAAATGCTTGAAATGGGAATTCACATGTAATAAATATATATATATATATAAACAATTTCTTTTTTGAAATACATGAACACT
This sequence comes from Duopalatinus emarginatus, assembly GCA_028565595.1. Taxonomy (NCBI): domain Eukaryota; kingdom Metazoa; phylum Chordata; class Actinopteri; order Siluriformes; family Pimelodidae; genus Duopalatinus; species Duopalatinus emarginatus. The sequence goes on along the minus strand of JAOVVF010000029.1, from coordinate 2,952,576 downwards.
TTTGCACTAGTATCAGGTTACACCACAATTGCCACAACTTGGGGTGGTTTCTGTTCATGCAGTTGCTGTGTAGATGAGGTTTGATGTCAGCAGTCATTGTTCATACAGCTTATCTCTTTGAGATGTAATAAGTAGGTTAAAAAATAATACACAATAAATGCATTTTATTTGATGTTTTTTACTAATTTATTCTACTGTTTTTTAACATTCAGTCAGAGCGGCATTACATTCAACACGTGTATTTGTGTACTTTATTTAAACAGTTGTTATATCTAAAAATTGGCATGGCTACCAGCCCCTGTCACCCCATATAGTGATCTAGGTAAAGAAATAATCCTGTTTAATTCCATGGTGTCGGAGAATTATTTTTAACCCAGCAGTGCATTGAGGTTAGTAAAAAGTGACACAAGATGGTTTTGCAATTTACCATTGTGACAGATTTAGGTTCAAAGTCCTATACAGTCTTGCAGTGGGCCCTTAAAGAAATGTGTGAGTAAACCTATTAAGATATAACGATTTATTTATGTCTTTCACAGCAACTCGAACAGTCAAATTCATAAGTTTTATTTTTTGGAGCGCCTCCTACAGCACACTGCTCTGATACTGTCAAACACGGCCATATACAGGATGGGATGGAGACACATGTTTAGACAGG
>JAOVVF010000029.1:2926222-2941199 GCA_028565595.1 Duopalatinus emarginatus | reverse complement strand
CTATCTGTCTGTCTGTCTGTCTGTCTGTCTGTCTGTCTGTCTATCTATCTATCTGTCTGTCTGTCTGTCTGTCTGTCAGTCAGTCTGTCTGTCTGTCTGTCTAAACCAGGTCAGGACTGTGTGGACAGTGAAGACAAAGACGACATACCATTTGGCTGGTTTGTAATTTACTCTGCCCATTGTTTAGAGAGGCCGAGACAGGGGAGTGATTTTACTACTTTGAGACCCCACTGTCAGTGTGTGTGTGTGTGTGTGTGTGTCTCCCATACTCAGTCATGAGTATCTCTGTAGTGTAGACAGTGCATTGGAGACCAGTAGCTCCTAATGTACTGTGTCTGTTGCTTGGTTTTTTTTTAATTTCATCTTTTCTTTTTACTTAATTAAGCACATTTTTTGGATTGTTTCAACAGTGGATTTTTTTCTTTACTATTTTTGACATGCTATTATTTGCATTGAGACCCAGCCTCAGATTAACGTGTTTCTGAAGGACAGAGATTTTTGTACTGTTATAAGGTAAGTCACTGTTGATGCAAATAGATAGATAGATAGATAGATAGATAGATAGATAGTATAATAATGAAAAGGTCAAATTGTGTATGTTAATACTAGTAAATAATTTCCCTTTCTGTATGGTAAATAAATATTCTGTAATGACTGTGTTATACATACACCAGATCTGTTTTGTCTATAACTCAGCGATTACTGGCTTTCATAACCTTTAAAAAGCTCATGGTTCGCCTCATTAGTAAAACTTAATACGTCCTGACTGTTCTAAGTCTTGTAAGTTGTATACGCTTAAAAACACATCTGGCTTCTGTTATTTAGTATCTTTCTGGTGATTTCATCCAGTTAATTAGTTTAACAGGTTTTCTTTTCTTCATCATAATACAGATGAACAGGAGGGATGAGGATGTAAACCAGAGCAGTCATATAGGCCAAATTTATTATGAAAGTCATTTGTTCTACAGATAATTATAAGTATATGTAAATAAAGTTTGATATACAATGCAAAGCAATTCTACTGTTTACACAAAATGACCATTCAGACAAGAATTATGCATTAAGAAATAAAATTCTAAATATTAAAACATAAAATTCTAAAAATTCACAAAAATAAAAAGCGAATGATTTTTAAAAATCCAATCAAATGTATATTGCATATTTAATATTACACACATATTTGTTTATGTTATTATTTATTACATTCTGTGTATTTACTGATTTGTTGATTACTTGACATGTACAAGTCTAAGCCATATCTAGATATCAGTAGCTATACTCTTAATTGCCAGAATAACTGTTGAACACCAATCCAATACTTAGTAGGTCCCCTATTCGTCATGGGCTCCACTAGCTTGCAGAAATATTCCAGTAATGAACACCTTACTGTTAATGCTGTTGTATCACAAGGTGTGGGATTTCTGTGTTCCAAAGCATGTTGCATGGTGTCCCAGATGTGTTCGAAAAAGTTAAGATCTGGTGACTTTGGTAGTAATGGCAAAACCCCAAGCTCAGATGAGTGTTCCTCTAACCATAATTTGGTGTCTGTAGATGTGTGTGGCAGCACATTTTCCTGTTCCATGAGTCCAAACCCATGAGAATGAATGCAGAAAATGAACAAGTGTAACTCGTCAGAAAGGAGACACATAGTGTTCACCTGTCAGAGATGATTGTAGATGTTCCAGGGGTCCTATGGAATGCCAGTTGAACAAACTTTATACCATTATGGAGCCACCAAAAGGTCTATGAATTCTGCATAGGTTCGTCTGTACCAGTTTTTCTGGCTCTTTATATCTATATCTGCAAATATTTCTTTGACTTCGTTTTATATTGTTTTATTTATTTATTTATGGTCCATCTAAACCATACTATACAGGAACGAATGTGTATTTACTAGTACCTTTCTCCTGAGCCTTTACCTGAATACAACTCATATCTGTCAGTGCTCCAAACACCGAATGTGTGTTTATATGCTGAGGCATCTAATTGAAAGTGCATTGACTGTGAACCTTTGACAACGGAAATGAGAATGCGTGTTGGACTTTTCTGTTGACTGTAGTTCTGTTCATGTTGACATGCTAATTAACCCTGCAATCGGCCCCTGGCTGCTGGCTGCTGGAGTCAGGCAGAACCATCTGGTATGCATCAAACTGCAGAGCCTCTGGTGTGAAGAAGAAAAGAGTCGAGCTGAGAGTGTAACTGTGATCTGAAATGCTTTTCTCCATGTCTTTTTCAGTATTAGAATACAAGAGGAGCCATCAGACACTACGATGAACCCTACGACCTACACAAGACTTGTACTGTTTCTCCTCCTGCTGTTAGTGAGTTTAGTGAAGCTTGGAGTGAATGGTGGTAGAGATGCATCTCATCCTGACACCTCTAAGAGCGAAGGAGCTCCAAAACGACCGTCACGTTCCTCTGAGCCCAAAGCGGGCCGTTGCTCATACACCTTCATCGTTCCTCAGCAGAAGCTGAAAGGGGCTCTGTGTGTGAGTACGGAGACGGCGCGGGCCAACGGCTCCGAGATCACCGACCTGCGTGCTCAGCTTAGTAACCAGCAGGAGCAGCTGGACAGGTTGCGTGTACGTCTGGAGAAGGAGGGGGCGATAGCGAGCGAGGTGAGCACCCTGCGCAGAGAGAGCAGCACCATGAACGCCCGCATCACCCAGCTCTATGCCCAGCTTCTGCATGAGATCATTAACAAGCAGGAGCAGGCAGCCGAGCAGCGACGTCTGGAGGAGCTGCTGTTAAACACCACCTTACAGGTAGTCTCAGGGTTCCATATGAGTGCAGATAGATTGTTATTTGGATTTATTTTCCCCATTCTAATAATTATAGGAGTACTTTAAAGGTGTCAGTATAATACACGTACACTATATGGCCAAAAGTATGTGGACACCTGGCCATTTGTACACAGTTAAATGCTCTGCATGCTGTAGTATTTTAATACCCCTTCACTAGAACTAACAGGCCAAATCCTGTTTCAGCATGACAATAGCCCTGTACACATAGCGAACTCGGTGAGTTAAGGTTATAGTGGAAGAACCCACTGAACACCTTTGCGATTAACTGGAACACTGACAGAATGCCATACTTCCCAACTGACACAACATCGTTGCCTGAGCTTACTGATAGTTTTATGGCTTAATGAGCAAATCCTCACAGCCACGACCTAAAATCTAGTGGAAAGCCTTCCCAGAGAAGTGGTGGAGGTCATACAATGGTGGACATATCAATACTCATGGTTTAACAATGAGATGTTCAGATATACAGTATACTGTACAACGTGACCTTATGATATAATGCATTGTTCGGCTTTTATTGTTGAGTTCGATTTTATTTCTAATATAAAGACCAGTCATCATGGATCTCTACTAGACATCATTCGCTACTTAATGAACTTTTAGCATGGTCAGCAGTTTGGCTAAATTCCTTTTTAATTTTTTTGTGCTGCTCTGAATTTCTAATCTCTCGGGCTTCAGGTGCTGCAGATATCCAACAGTTACAGAGAACTGGAGAGGAAATACGAGGTACTCACTTCACTGGTGAACAACCAGAGTCAACTAATGACGCAGCTTGAAAAAAGGTGTCAGATCAACACTAAACCACAGCAGGTGAGAAGCTTTCTCTGTGTATTGTAAGTAATTAATCAGCTCGATATGTACTGTACGTCATACGCTGCTGGAGTTTGACAGATTATCTGATGCAGGAGGCCGAATCATCTACAGTCCATCAGTCCGGCATCGTGCAGCACGAGAGCTCCAAGCCTAAAAATAACATCAGGGACATTCAGAGAGACCAAAGCGTCCATCTGCAACAAAAACAAACACTGCCAGAGATTCATGGGCTCCTCAGCACGGCAACGGATCTCCCTACAGACGCACCGTTCATCAGTTTCTGGTCTACCAAGTCTCCAGGTTGGTAAAACTGTTTGATAAACATGGGAGAGACTCATTATTAGCTACACTGTAGAAGAGGTATTGCATCATAAATTATTAGAGCCAATCAGGGTCCAGTATGCACTCGCACATATTTCGAATTTGTGTATTTAAGGAGTGTGAGAGTGTATGAAGCCTCACCCTCATGTGCTCTTCAGAAATACTGTGCATCAGTGACCGAGACACACACCCACACACATTATAAGCCCCTGATGACACCAGTCACATGACCTTGGTTCTGTTAAAACATTGTGAGATTACAGGGCAGATCATTTAACACGGTCCCTCATTTGACAGCCACACCTTCGGCAAATTACACTCAACTGCAGTGAAATGGGTGTGAGAACTAACAACACCATGTTTTATGGGGGGTTGGGGTGTGACTGCAGTTTCTGTATAAGTAGGAAAAAGAAAAAAAAAACAAAAGAAAAAAATTAAAAACGATTACGTTAATTATTGTGTCATCTCACACTACCGTAACTTATCATTTGTATACATTGATTAACCACAACATTAACACCACCTGCTAAAACAGCTCTGACTGCACAACACCTCTGATGGTGTTAGTAACAGGTCTTTAACTAACTCAGTTCCTTACACTTGCTTATTTTTTCCTGCTTCCAACATATCACCTTTGAGAACTGACTATTCACTTGCTGCCTAAAATATCCCACCACTTGATTTGATAACCAAATTGTGATGTCCGGACAGCTGGACCAGAGCATCTCCAAAACAGCAGGTTTTATAAAGTATTCCCCAGGATACAATATACCAAAAGTGGTCCAAGCACGGACAACCTGTGAACCGGCAACAGGGTCAAACAAAGGCTCAGTGATGTGTATAGCATGTGAAGACTTGCTCACCCAGGCCGATCCCACAAAAGATCCACAAAAGGATCAGCTTCTAACCTCTCGGTTCCGGCTACCAGAAAACAACTTCAGAGGTCTTGTGGAGTCCATGCGTCGACAGGTCAGGGCTGTTTTGGCAGGTTGTGTTAATGTTTTGCTAATTTCTATTAATAGATTCAGCTTTACTGAAACACAGGTGTCCATTTTAATCCAAAATGAGCAAACTAGAGGTGACAATAGTGAGAAAAAAACTTCCTGACAAAACGTGAAGAAAAAAGCTTGAGAGGAACCAGACTCAAAGGGAACCCACTGCCTTTTGGTAGGATTATTAGAGTCATCATTCTTTTTTATGTGTACTATAAAGTCAAACAGTGCAAATGTGTTTAAACCTTTATTTTGCACATCAGGGTACAGTACTTAAGTAGAGTACTTGTCTTAAAAACAATAGTGTTCAAGTAAGGTTGTTTACTGTGTAATGAATGAGTGTACACCATCTTTAGTAAGTCAAGTCAAGTGGTTTTTATTCTCATTTCAAGCATATACAGTGGTGTACAGCACACAGTGAAAGGAAACAGGACCAAGGTGCTACATAGGACATGCTACATAGAAAGTGCTGAATATCACCTGAATATCTCAGATGAAGGAAGCTTCAGGCAGGATGAATGGGCAGCAGTAACGTTTGGAGAGGGAGAGAAAGAATGAGAGCAGTTTATTCCTTATTTATTATTATATGCTCTCTATTTGTTTAAAAAAGTGTACATTGTGCAGAGGGGGGAAACATGTCCAGCTCTAAGAGCATACCTTAAAGAGAAAGCCAGAAGATAACAAAGCCAAGAGGGCACACTGGAACCATTAGAAGATTTTTACAGCTCTCTATATCTCCATGTGTGTGTGTGTGTGTGTGTGTGTGTGTGTGTGTGTGTGTGTGTGTGTGCGTGTACTGCGGATGATGCTCAGTATCAGGCATTGTAAGCTTTGTGGGAGAGCAATGTTAAACATTCCTCCATGGTGCACAGATAAGCCAAGGCTGAAAGATATCTGAAGTGTATACAGTGCACGACCTCGCCGTGGATTTAATAAACATCCCAGGATTCCAAACGTCTTGGCTGTTTTACACCATCCCCTCATTAGACTGTCTCCTCACAACCTCCCTAAGACAGACTATCTTCATATCTCAATATATTCATACTATTCCCACAAATCCTACCCACATATTATAAATGTATGATGTCAGTATTAAAACGGAAGTCATGTTGTTAAATTAAAATGATGTTTCATGCAGCAGTTGCTTATTAGATTAGATTGGTCTTTATTGCCTTCTGGAGACTACAAGTACAAAGCCAATGAAATGCCCTTTTCAGCCTCTCAGAGGAATTTGACCTCTGCATTTAACCCATCACACACACACACACACACACACACACACACACACACACACACACACACACACACACACACTAGTGAACACACTCACTAGAGGACAGTGAGCACACTTGCCTGGAATGATAGGCAACCCTATCCACGGCACCTGGGGAGCAGCTGGGCATTAGGTGCCTGTGTCGGTAGGGTGGATCGAACCGGTGACCTTTCAGTTACAAAACTGTTCCCTTACAGGATACGATATACAGTATTATTGGTGATATTACAGTAAGGTGCATGTGCAGATGGTAGCATGTGGAAATAACATGTGTACAGTAGGTTATATATAAAGTAACAGAATGTACAGAATGGTGCAGTGAGTGCAATATAAACAGTATATATGAGAGCAATACATCCAGTGTGTACAGTACATACTATGCAGACAGAAATAGGACAGTATGGGACTGTGCAAGTAGGCAAGTGTGGATATGTAAAAACAGAGGACATAATAGTTATGGTGCAATGAGTGCAACGACTTAGTTTAAAGTTGCAGCATGTTTAGCATTGTAATGAAAAAAGATGAAAAAAAGAGGAAGTTTAAACCACAAAACCTGAAGTTAACACTTTCGATAATAATCATGACTCATACAGACATTCAGTTCGAGATGCAATGCAAAAGCGATAAAATCAGTCTAGTGCTACATTGGCTGCATTTTATTCTTTGTCTCACATCAATATAAATCTTTTTAATTAGGTCCTGTGTGAAGATTTTCTTTGAGAGAAAGTCGCTCTAAACCTTCTCGCTGGTCAACCACAAAATAGAAGCAAAAGGGGCCACCTTCCTGTTTTATGTCTAAATTTAAGAACAAATATAATATTTCAGTTTCACTCTTTGTGTCTCCTTATGGCCTTTTGAATCATTGCCACTTTCTCCCCCTTTATTCCATATTTATACTCCTTTCAGAGCTGCTGTTATAGGAATTCAGTCAACACCTTCTAACCAGCCATGTTAGAGAACTTAGCAGCACTATGATATATTTAATGTCAGGTTCTTACTTGGGCTAATGATACCATCAATAATCCCTCATTTGTCAAATCTGGATACTGTCATCGCAGGGCCATGGCAAGACTGCCAGCATGTCCTGGACTCAGGAGAAAGCACCAGTGGTATCTACTTGCTGCGTCCACACAACTCCAACCGTCTGTTCCAGGCATGGTGTGATCAGACCCGTGCCCAGGGAGGCTGGACCGTTATCCAGAGAAGACTGGACGGCTCTGTCAACTTCTTCAGGAACTGGGATCAGTATAAGGTTGGCTCAGCTCACTTTCTATACACACCTTATATTTGGGCAGTGTAGTTACTAGGGATATGAAGTGAAGTGAACCACTCAGTAACTTATGTGCTTGCACACAGAGTGTGAATTTGACCTCCACATTTAACCCATCCATGCAGGAAAGCACATACACATGCACAAGTGAACACACCCTATACATGGTGTCTGGGGAACAGCTAGGGGTAGATGCCTTGGTCAGGGGCACATTAGTCGTATCAGGGATCAAACCAGCGACCTTCTGGTCACAAGGACGGCTCTCTAGCTGTGAGCCCCAAACTGCCCCACTGACAATAAGTAATATGGTATAGCCCTAGTAAAAGGTTGTTTTATGTATTACTAATCCTGATTGTATATAGACTTGATGCTATAATCTCACTAATCTACCAAGTAATCTACTGCCTATTCTTTTAAAACTATCAGGTAATGTAACATCTTTTTATTTAGGAATCGGATTGACAATAGTGAATGTTATCCATGTATTATTATGGGTTACCACTAAAAGACAGGAACTGATACTTGGCTAATCCTGCCATCCTGTCAGCAGCTCAGTGCTGCTAAACTGTAGTCTAGACCGCAAACGCTAGACTCATAAACATATCTGTGATAAACCTCAAGCACAAACACTCACCGAGGCCTTACATCCTTTTTGTTTGTGGACAAGAGTCACAGCTCACTCCCACACACTGATGAATACACTGAACGGCCAGTTGCTTTAAGCCTGGCTTCCCCTTAAGGTTAATTCATTATCCTGCAGCAATGTTCAATAAACACCTCCGCACACACACCTATATGGCGCTGTTTACATAACAGCACAATATCCTGTTTAAAGTTAATCACAGTGTGAAATGTCTGTCTTTTATGCAGCAAGGCTTTGGGAATCTGGATGGTGAGTATTGGTTGGGTCTGGAGAATCTCTACTGGCTGATCTCACAGGCTTCCTATAAGCTCAGAGTGCACATGGAGGACTGGCAGGGCCGGCAGGTGTTCGCAGAGTATGACAGCTTCCACATCGAGCCTGAGAGCGACTGGTACCGCCTGAGACTGGGATCCTACCAGGGCACCGCTGGCGACTCGCTTTCCTGGCACAGCAATAAAGCTTTCACCACACTCGACCGTGACAAGGATGCCTACTCAGGTAGCCAAGCCAATCTGTTCATGACTTTTTAATATTTAATTTTCAAACTGAACCCTTATTAACAGTAAATGTACTGCTCACTAAGGTTCCACTGAATTAATGAATGCATATCATTAAAATATATACAAATAAGATACTCGAACTTAATGAAGTCTCCTGTGCGTCCTCCTGCAGGTAATTGTGCTCATTACCAGAAGGGGGGCTGGTGGTACCACATGTGTGCTCACTCGAACCTGAACGGGGTTTGGTACAGAGGAGGCCATTACCGTAGCCGCTACCAGGATGGAGTGTATTGGGCTGAGTTCCATGGGGGCGCGTACTCTCTCAAGAGGGTCACCATGATGGTTAAACCTATTCAAAACATTCAAGTACCGGTGAAGTAAAGTTGGGTGCTGACTACTGGACTGTACAGATGGGCAAACATTACAAGAACAGAAAACATGTGACAAAAGTCTCTGAAAGGCCAGCAGTAAATCTGATGGAGCTGATGACTGTTTGAGGCATTGTATTTAACTGAACATTCTCTGTCATACATGAGCAATGAGCAATTACTGAACGAAATACTATGTTGTTGACTCATTGTCAGTGATGGTGTTAGTTGCTAGGCTAAGGAGTCTTAGAAGGCTTGAGCCCTGCAATATATTTTTAGCCCACTTAAATAAATATACATTATTAGTATAATTATTCATTTTTAATTACCCATGCCATTGTACTTCCTAATTCGCCATGGGTCCTAATCAGTCGTGTCCACCTTCACGTACTTTGCCTCCTGCATTTATTACACTGATAAAGTCTTTTCCATGATATAAATGGCAGATGACCTAAACAACATACCAATCTGGAATGATCGACAATGAGACTCTCCATAGCAGCTGACACGTTAGACGCCCCACCCCCTTTCTCCACCTCACATTAATAATGTTATTAATAATCTTGTCTTGACCTGAATTGAAAGTTGTTGTAATAAGGCACACTCAGTTTTTTTTTGCCACTGTAAATTGAGAATGCTTTACAGATTAAAACAACATGTTTTGTATTGTTCAGGCTTTAAGTAGGTTTAAATAGCTTAAACAAATCATAGATTGTTTTTTTCTTGTTCCTAGGAAAAATTTAGCTCTGAAAGTAAAGTTACACACCCACACAGTGCAGTCATGGTACAAATTGGCATATACATCAGAAATCATTGGCATCTGATCTCACACAAGTGATATATTACCCCGCTATACAGCATCGTATTACAAATCCAAAACTATTAAGCAGTATGCGATCGTTGTGGTCTGCACCTGTAATAACACACCTAACATATCTGTCCAAGACCACTTATCCATGAATCAATTAATTTCTAATTAAGATTTTATTAAATTGTGAGCTTTATTTATTATATTGCTTTGCTATTAGTATTGACTAACAGAACTGTGACGACTATCTGTGTAGCAACGCCGATACGTATGTTTACTACATCATGATGTAGGCCTATGTAAATCTCTTATTTCTGGCTGAACTGAGCATGAGTCAACGCCATCATGGTGGGTTGCACATGTTCACAGCTGTTTAAACGGCCTGCTTGGTTAGATGAAGACTGACAGGCTGGCCCCATGCTTCCCAAACAAAAAAGAAAGTATGGCCTTTGTCATATGTAATGAATATTATAAAACAAAATTAGTTATGAAGAATTTATGTTTATCACTTGTTACACTGAATTATCAATCATGTAGTGCACTGCTCCACAGTGACCTCTGCTGGGGTCTGGCACCACCGGCCCCTAATGTAGATACACCCCTGTATAGTATACGTGGGGATTTCTGTACCAGTCAGGCATTCGTAAGAAAAGAACTGTTTTTGTTAAAATGTAGATCCTAGAAATGGTTAATGTACATTTCTGCTTATTCAATAACTCCCACTAGTCTCTTATTTACGTGTGATATTCATATAACATGCCCCAACTGCTATCTATGTCACTGTGTCTACATAAATTAAGGCGTCTTGAATGAACATGTACTTATACATATCTCATTTACATAAAAGACAAGACAATTTCTGTAGAGGTTCTGTAGAGGATAATGAACCGATAATAAGAAAGCATTTACCTGTGACTAGATTTGAGGTAAGGAGTACTTGGAGAGGAGCAATCTCCACATTCAACCTATCTGTGCATGGTCTTTATACACATACACAACATGGTCCACACTTTAGCTCTCTGTGTGAATGTTAATATGGATATAAGCCACATTGTGGAACTTGAGGATGAGGTTCTTGGAGCTACCTCAGCAAAATGTTACAATATAATGGAGGAAATAAAAAAGATGCATCTTCTTTTGCCTCTCTAAATGTCATAGACCCCATGTAATCTGAAAAAGCAAAACTCCCCAACACACACACACATACTCATTCAAGGCTGTGGGGCTTCTGAACACAAACCTGAACATGTTCATTGCATGGTTATGTAATACGCACAAACATACAGAGCAGGCAAAGTTTAATTTTGAGTTTACTCTTGAAGTTATTAAGCTTTGTTATTTGTGCATTTTTTCAATCTGTTGTTTTGTCCCTACAATATATATTTGCAGATCTACTGACCTGTTCTCTGTTATTTGAATCAGGCTCGTTTCACAATTTATATATGTTAGGCCGCTTAGTTTAAGTCAAGCCACCTGACAGCATGTTGTGGTAAGTTATGTTCATTTTTTAAAATTACCTGGGCAAACTTACAGATGCAAGAATTAAAATGGTATAAAATTAATACATTTATTACATTTTACAATATTTTACAAATTGATGAAAATAAAATAAAGCTTTAACAATTTTAGAGAAATATTAAATGCTAGTGTCCATATGAAAACACCAGCTTTATTTCATCAGGATAAAATTAAATCTCTCTCTTACTTTTTACTTGAGTAAATGTAAAAGTAGAAATGTACTTTCACTTAAACTTTTTCTTTTGTAAAGATAGATTGTTAAATAATATATAAAGCAAATGAAAACATCCTGCTTGCATACCAACCCTATATATAGCTATAATAGCTTTAAATTTTAGGTGAGAAAAATACAGATTTATTACCAATATAAGGTCAAATATGACCAACTTCTGGTTGTTGTCAAATGCACTTTTCGTTGTACTTTGGATTCTTTGGATTTCACATGTAAAAAAAATGTATTGGCATGTATTCACATGCATATTGACTGGAAATGAGCAAATATTTTCACAAACACTGCCAACATTACTCCAATGTCAAAGCCCTTCTGTGCACAAAACATTTATTACTCAAAGTAAGGACTAATGAACTAAAATTATCCTTGATTAAGTTAGGTATGATAACGTGTGAAATTTCCTTAAGAAAGACAGCAGTTAGGATGAGACATGATGATGAACAGGAAGGAACAAGAAAAAGCATTGTTCAAGCTTTTTGGTCTAAATACTGTATTTATACTGTATTTATTCTTTGTTATATTTGTTTATTTTGTATTAATATTAGAGTTATAGCTGCTAACAAGTGTGACCATCCAAAACTAAAAAAACTATTTTTTTTTAAATAAGTGAGTGTTTTCTTTATTATTTTTTTTATAATTACTTTTACAATTATTCTATTGCATGACATTTTTCTGTGTCTATTTATTTTAGATACATAGACAGACAGACATATAGACAGAACTTGTGGGAAATTGTGTAGTTACAGAGGCAGAAACACAGAACTCTACACATCACATACACAATATTATTGCATGACTTATAAGTTAAATAAGAGAAATAAAGAAATATAAACAATAAAATTGGAAAACACAATAAGTAAAAATAAGTAAATGGTGTATTTGTATATGCTGTGCTATATAGTTGTACAGAGCAAAACACAATAACATAATATATAGCATACAGTAATAAAAAATATAATAAAATAATTAATTACAATATTATAATAAATATAATGTAAAAAATGTAATACCATAGTGTAAAATTAATATTACAATAATATTATTCTAAATAAAGATTATTATAAGTACAGTTTCTAAATGGGGTGTACAGATTACTAAATCGTGGAGATGGTTTAATAAGGAATTTGATCTCTTTTTTGTCTCTGTGAAAGTCTATGCATGATGTAGACAGGAGAATTATTTCACATCATCTTTTTTGGAGCTGTTCCTAGACACATACATACATCATCATCATCATCATCATCATCATCATCATCATTATCACTGGTTGTTAATCAGGTCATGATGTACCTTACACAGCTTATCATCCTGGTCCTTATTGCATTCATAAATAGTGGTAAGTGTCCATTTTGTTCAGATTGACAAATACAATAAATTGTATTTATTTTCCTTGTGTCATGTTGTTCTTAAAGGAGACACATTATGCCAATTTTACACATGGTAATCAAGTTCCCTGGGGTATTAATGTCTGTGGCATTCTTTGGTCAATATATCAAATGGCTTAAATACTACAGATGTCTCTTCACCTGCCTAAAACAGCTCTGTTTCACAGGCATGGTTTCAGTGCCTGTTGTTTTAAATGATAATGAGAAAATACACTTCACCCTCCTTAGCCATGGGTTGTGCCCATAGGCATAGAACACAATTTTTGGGACATTGTCAAGCACATCCACCATGTAGGATGCCTAAAGGCAAACTAAAACCAAATGTAATTTTGTGCTATTTATCTGCTAAAAGTACTTGAATTGTAAGAACTTGACTGGACTTGAAAGAATCTGTACTTGAATTGAATATTAGGCAGATTTTTACACCGAAGCACCAAAACAGTGGTACAGGTTGGTGGTGAACACTATGTGTACCTCCTTTCTGACAAGTTACACACGTTCATGTCCTGTATACATTCTGATGGGTTTGGCCTCTTCCAACAGGACAATACACCACCGCACACATCTAGAGATACCAAATTATGGCTAGAGCTACACTTATCTGAGTTTGGGCTTTTGCCATTCCCACCAAGTCACCAGATCTCATCTGGGATGCAACATACTGTAGAACATAGAAATCTACACCTCAGAATATGACAGAATTGTGGACCATTCTGCAGGAAGTCTGGTGTTCATTGACTACAGAACATCTCCACAAGCTTGTGGGGTCCTACCAAGTATCAGTCTGTTTTACCAGTTGTTCTAGAACTTCAGTGTATTTTTTAAATAAATTCCAGTATAATGGACAAACAGAAGTTGTATAGGCCATGTGCAGTGTTTTCAGAATTAAATAACCCCAACAAAATTAAAATGTAAATTTTAAGATTATGCATAATCTATTTATAATCTGATCATTGAACAAACGTCATTGAACAAAATTATGAGCTTTTATCATAACCCATAGAACAATAATTTAAATGGAGTAATATGTTTTGGCAGAAGGTTGTGAAATTAAACTTCAGCCTGCTAAACTAGTGGTGGTGTATGGTGCTTCAGCCTCAGCTGTGTGTTCCACAACCACCACTACAAGCTAGACAATAACATGTATTATTATAGATAACAACTATTAGCTTCCATAAATTTAATGCTCAGCATCTATATATGTCCAGCAGGCTTTGGCATTAGTAGTAGTAAATCAATTGAAATGTGATACGTCACCCAATTTACAGCACTTAAGGTGTCTTCAAATGAGCATTGTTAAATTCTTGTCCATTTAATGAGCTGTAAAAATGTGCTTGTGAAGTAAAACATTTATTCATCTTTAGTAACTGTTTTATCCTTTTTATGGTCTCACCTGCAAGGCAGGAATACACCTTGGGTGGAGATCCATTATAGAGCACCATGCATCACTTACTCTTTGACACATAGCAGCAGTGTATAGTACTCAGACAACTTAGTGGTGTGCTTTTGGAATATGTGAATCTGGAGGAAACCCACAGTAAATAAACTAAATATATACCTAAAACTGCACCCCAAAACCTAGGTGTAGGTTGTGAAATTAAACTTAAGCCTGCTAAACTACTGGTAGAGTATGGTGCTTCAACATTAGCTGTGTGTTCCACAAATGCCCCCCACTTCGACCTTTAGAATACATGATAATGTCTACAGTAAGAACTGGTTTACTGTACATGGGACCTGTAAGGCAGATGATTCAGTTTGTATGATTACTAAAATAAATGGTGATATTTTTAGGAGTTGATGCACTGTTGGTATGCTTGAACGTTCTTATGTTCTTATCTTCCATTCTGATGAGCTGCACCTGAAGATACCAGCAACCCTGAGTCCTTTTTCTGATGAGCTACACCTGCTACAGATGAGGCACCAGGAGATACCAGCAACCCTGAGTCCTGATTCCTCCTGTTCCCCAAACCCTGCGTACACTGTGACCCCTCTTATCTTATCTTCTTACAGTCTCATCTGACCCACCATGGACATGGACAGTCTTCAGTAC
>JAOVVF010000029.1:2913422-2926122 GCA_028565595.1 Duopalatinus emarginatus | reverse complement strand
TTTGCATTATCAATTGCTTATGTCATGTTTATCAAAATGTGTTCTACTGATTGTCTGTTGAATTGTCTTGCCCTCCACAATATTTAGGCTTTAGGTCATTCCCTAGATCATTACATGCAAAAGTGCTGAACATGTTGTCATGAACATGTTAAACATGTCTCAGGCATGCTTTGTACGTTTCTATGAAACATTTTTGGTAAATTGTATTTTATCCTAAATTGATTAAATTGTTCTCAGGTGAATCTTGGGTTTTAGTTAAGAAGGGGAGTTTGTGAAGGTTTAGATCAATCAAACATGAGTTGCATCTCATGAACCTTCAATTGACAAACATATATAGACACAAAACACTGCAGTGTCACAAAGTCCCACAATGGAAAGACAAGGCCATGTACAGGTTGAACAGCCAAGAAGAGGGGTAAGGCTGCGAGGTGGATAGCTGAGGAGACAAAACAGAGGAAGAGGTAGAAGGGTCCATGCCCATAGGTATGTCCCAGATGAAATAAGCGCATGTTATAAATCATGGTCTTACAATGGCTGAAGCTGGTCGCCGGGTGCAGCCAAATATTGGAAGAACAACCGTGTCTTTAATCATTCAAACGTTTCGCAGAGAAAACAGGTATGTAATTCAAAATTGTGATGTAACTCTGCTGTAATGGTGCACACTGACATCAATTCTGAAATGTTATTCAATCTTATGTTTTGCATTTTTGAATTCTTATACCATATAGGACTGCAAGACTAGCTTATAGGGGTGGGAGAGGTCCCATTTTCACACCTATGGTCATAGCAAATAATGCCATAAGGCTGAGGGAGATCCAGCAAGCCATTATACAAGACAACAATGTTTTTCAAAATATTAAATCTGTAAGCATCTCCACCATTGACCGGGTTCTGAAACGACACCAGATGAGCATAAAAAACAGCTGTACAAAGTTCCATTTCAAAGAAATGGTGACAGGGTGAAAGAGCTACGGTACCAGTATGTACAGGTAAAACCCTTATGCATACTGACGCAATTGCTATGGCTGAAATGTATGTAACTGTTGTCCAAAATGAACATTATATGTACTTCATTACTCCTTTTGTGCTGCAGCGTATCATGGAGCTGGAATCAAGAGAACCACTAAACACCTTTATATACCCGGATGAGGCTCACAAAACCAACCTCACAAAATGCAGAAGACATGGTTGAAACATCGTTGGCCAAAGGGCTACCATTGATGTGGCAGGCCAACGGGGAGGAAACATCACAATGTGTGCTGCTATGTCAGAGAATGGCGTGCTTACACACATTCCCATTATAGGGCCCTATAACACGCAGCATCTCGTCACATTCTTGGACACCCTCTACAGAGATCTCATCCCTGATAATGAGAGAGGTGGATTTGCCCAAATATGTGGTCATTTGGGATAATGTGAGTTTTCACCACTCCAACACCATCAGGCAATGGTTTGCCATTCATAATAGTATGCTGATGGAATTCCTCCCACTCTTTTCTCCATTCCTGAACCCAATTGAGGAGTTCTTCTCAGCCTGGAGAAGGTGTATGATCACCAGCCACAACCCCAGATGACCCTGCTGACTGCCATGGATGCAGCTTGTGAGGATATCACAGCAGATGATGCTGCAGAGGCTGGATTAGACACTCCAGGAGATTCTTTCCACGCTGCATTGCAAGGGAAGATATCCGCTGTGATGTAGATGAAAACATGTGGCCCAACAGAGAGGAGCGTCAGGATGATTAGAAAAGAAAGCATTATAATTCCTCAGGTTGTTTTGAATGTTTAGAGTAAGTTTCTAATTTTGTAGTTTTTCCTTTATGTTAGAGTGCTGCCAAACATTTCCTGAACTTCTATCTGAATTCTTTTTGGTTGTAGTGTGAACAATACAATAAAAGTATATTACTGTATAAATTTGGTTCCAGTCCAATTTCTTGCTGCCAGTCTCCCACATACAGTCATGTGTAACTTTGTGGTCTGTGTAAGTTTGTATTTTGTGTGTTACATGTAACGTTTCAGTTGATGTGCCACAGAATGTGCAGTGTTCTTGTAATAAAAAGCATAGCTAGTTTCCTTTACAATATATATTAACAGTGTACACAGTGTTGCACTGACAACATGACTAAATATTTTGACAGCCTTGTTCATAGGCAATAACACACAGACAAGACACTGATGGCACTGACAGGTTGACTGACATACATTTTTGCTTTTGAGGCAAAAACAAAGAATTCTAAGCGAGGTACGTGCTTTTGCCGGTATTTTATTGAGTTTTGCTGTTTGCATTAACTGTTTTGAGAAATGCACTTGTTGTGATGGCAATTTTAATCCTGATGTGAGAAATGTACCAAATCAACTGAGAAATACTGTAATCTATAGCATCCTAGAATGCAGGTCTAGCATGTTTGGGGAAATCCCTGACTGTTTCCATGGAGCTAACACACAAAAACAAATGACTCTCAAACAATTAGTGCCAAATACAACCAGTCTTAGATGTGATTTTATTTCCATCGTGCATGGTTACAATTCAGAAAGCTATTTTGTCATTTCCTGCTGTTGTAACTTCCAGGCATTTAGTCACGGTTTACACCACATAACATAAACACAGATAAACACTCCATTACCAAGAATAATTACATACACACTGTTTTATGCACATATTCATATTGCACTTATTTACGCACGTTCATGCTTCAGCTTTGCACATGTCAGGTTTAATCCCTTTTGCATCTTTTGTGCATTTTTGTATATTTTTCTCCTATATGTTTTGTTTTGTTTTGTAATATCATATCAAAAGTTAAGTATATTTAATGTTCAACTTTCTCTGCAACACTATACAATACTACAAAACTAAGAATATAAGAGCACTACTAATAACAATGAATTACTGAATCAGGAAATTATTGGGGGCAGCTGTGGCCTAGTGGTGACCAGAAAGTCCTGGGTTCGATCCCCACACAACTGAGGTGCCCTTGAGCAAGGCATCTAACTCCCCCAAATGCTCCACGGGCGCCATGGTTTGGAGTTGCCCCCTGCTCTGGGCAAGTGTGTTTAGTGCCCCCTAGTGTTCACTAGTGTGTGTGTGTGTGTGTGTGTGTGTGTGTGTGTGTCTTTCACTGCACAGACGGAGGTCACATTCCTCTATTCACTTTAAGAAATTATGATATGCATACATTAACAAGCTAAGTGACATATGAGTAGCCATTAATAAAGGCAGTTGTTGAATACTGACACATGGTTAACTCATTCTAGTATGTTATTGTGTATGACCAATTTGCGGGGTCCAAAATATTTGAACCATTGCGTTAATTTTTAAAAACTACAAAATTCCTTAAACAGCGTAACAGATCTTAGAAATATTGACACAAATGTTAATTTTTTGGTATTTTTACTGTAGTCCTATTTGAGTGTCATTTGAGAACCTGCTTTAATATTGAGTGACTTATTAGACTTAAAAAAATTGGTCCTTTTGTTCAAAGGCGTTGTAGTGCAAATCTCCTTCAATTAAAATAGAGTTATAGAAACAGTGCATTATTAGTGATTAATTTCACTTCTCATTACTTTTCGAATCTTTGTTACACCTCTTTCATAACATTCACATATAGACTGCACATATTTATCACAGGGTCTGTTTCTACCATCTGACTGTACCATCCAGGATACCAAGTACCATAAACAAACAGATCAAGATGGATTGTTTTTGAACATATCAGAAATGAGTGTAAGATCTATTTGGGTGTTTTGGTTTGTGCTTTTCAATTTTCAGTTCACTTTGCTGAAGTAACCAGTGTGGACAGGGTTTGGCACAGTGTTTCGATTCCTCCTACAATATGTCTTCCATGCTGCCCTGACAGTTGCTTATGACCATGTTAAGTCACTGCCTTTACAAAAATACACATTAGTATACTTTATTACGTGAGTACATATATTACACATTATCTGTAAAACATATACTTTGCAACTCATATGTAAAATAAAGATATGGGTATTAGTATAAAGTCAAATATTTAGTAAAAAGGACACTTTAAATGTGCTCTTCCTAAATATGCATTAGTCTAAAGGACTGATCTTGTATCCTTGAAATAACAATTTATTGTTGTTTTGGTTGCTATGGCGACTGCTATGACTCACTACTTGTTTGCACACATCTCACACAGCCTGTGGTATTGCAAAACTACCTATGGTCTGAGGTTGCATGCACTGCATTAGAATGTTCTCTACTGAGCCTGCTTTACATAGCCTAACACTAGTAACCAAGGTTGAGAACACAACCCTGAAGCAAAGACTTTTCACACATATACTCACTGCGGGGATGTGTTCCACACTTTAATGACACGTTTTGGCAAGCAGTTTCCAGCATTAGTATGAACTGCATGATGCAATAGACTTAAGAGTGCACAATGAAAATGAAATGCCGACTGCATTCAAAACTCAGAAATAACCACAGAATGGTGCTTTTCAGATACTTGTGCTGGATTTGTGCACATGGGCTGGACAATTTTATGAATATACACTTTTAAACATTTTAAACAGTAGACAGCTTTAGGAAAAACACGGATATGGATTTAGATTAAAATTTTTAATAAGCAAGTCAGAGGCAACAGTGGCTACATGAGAAAAAAACCTTGAGAGGAAACAGGGTTGAAAGGAAACCCACTCTATTCTTGTTAAATTTGTTGGCTATAGGCCTGGTGGTGATTTGCCTTGTGTACACCAAAATACTATTGAATTATGACTTTTGTTTGCTTGCTCAGATTGCTTATGTTTTACACCACCTCTGGCAGTAATACAAGCTGCGAGGCAAATCAAAGGTTATATAAAAATATGCACACTCTATTACATTATTATTTCTAGAGTAATAATTCGAGAGACTTGAGAGAGAGGGAACAAAGAGGTTGATAAGGGAACTACTCTTTATAACACAGACTCATGTGTCTGAATGCGTGAAAAGTTTGGCATTCTGTTCTTTAATGAATTAAACACTCTTTTGCAGTGCAAAACACTTCAGGAAAACATTGAAACCCAGTGAACAGCTACCTTGGAATCTATATCTTAGGGTGCATGGTTAGGTCTGGATTTTCTGACTTTTCAGTCTGGTCCGAATCTATGTTGCAGGTGCAAAATGTGTGTGGTATATATATATATATATATATATATAAGAGGATAAGAGGTGACTTGCCAGATTAACCACACGCTGAGGTAAGATGCAGGCTTAATCAATATCGAGAGACACAGCCCATATATGTCTTGCAAAAAGTTGCTTAGTGCACTATGCTAACCACATTAAATATTTACAATGTAACAAAATCATGAACCTTGGTTCGGACCTTCTTCTTGGAGGACCTGACATTGAAAAAAAAAAAGAATAGCGTCTACCTGTCAGAGACGTTTGAAGACGTAAGAGCTTCTGTTAAAAATGATAAAAGAAAAAGATTTCTTTATTCTTGAATTTTGATGTCAGAGTGGACTAAAGAATAATTTGCTGTATGAGGTGTGGCTGTTTTCACTTTCAAAATGATGCTGAAACACATCTTCTCATACTATAGCGGAAAACACTTCTATGGGTGTAACTTCACAATGCAGAATGACCATTCTTATTTTTATACACTACGTATGTCTAATCATTTGGTGGATTGCTTAAATGAGGTAGAGAGAGAGAGAGAGAGAGAGAGAGAGAGAATCTAAACAGCTGAGCTGTCCAATATTGAAAACATTTATATTTGCAAAATATAGATTTCCAGATTGTTATGATATATTTAATGCTAATGAAATACAGCAACAATTCACAAGAAATGTGGCATTTTTTTTTCTGAGAAAACAGCTATGTAGGTTCCGTCTATTAGATCACCAAACAGGATATCCTGTTGTCACTCACTGTACCCATTGCACATTTCTGTTACATGCAGACTCTTTCACTTTGCCACTTGTGAACTAGACTTGTTGCTCGATGCACACACTTTTTTAAATTGTCATCATTATCGTCATCATCCTTATCATCGTTGTCATCATCATCATTTGTTTTTAATGACTGGTTGTTAATTTACTAAAATTGGGCCATGTGGTACCTTATACAATTAATCATCTTGGTCTTACTTGCTCTCATAATTGGCGGTAAGTCTGCATTTTACGTCTCTACAAGATTACAGCAGATTTTATCTCTTTCACTTTTGTCGTAATGTATCAGTAATAAGAGTTGTACGCTGATGGTGCTTGTTTTCTGCCTTTTAATATTTATTGTTCAGTTATTCATTTAAAAGCGTGTTATATAGTAATTCCATCAAATAATAATCAAAAGTTAATAATTCAATTCAATTTCAATTCAGTTTTATTTGTATAGCGCCTTTAACAATGAACATTGTCTCAAAGCAGCTTTACAGAAAATAATAAAAAGAATAATAATAAGAATAGTTGGATGGTCTGATGGGATAAAATTTCATAATGGAGTAAATCATATTGTTTGACATGTGCTTGCAGCTGCCATGTTGCATCAGTGATGCCTTTAGAAAGCAGACATTTCATACAAATCTGCAAGCCGGGTGAATTACAGTTTCAGGTGTGGCTGCTGACACATCTAAAGTGATGAGAATGAAAGAATTGCTGAAACATTTTCTCAGACACTGTCGGAAACCACGCTTTCATGGGTGTAACATCATGCAACATGACCATTAGTAGTTTTACACATTGCATATTTCTGATCGTTTTGTGAATCATGTATGGGGTAGAGTTACAAAATTTAGAGAGAGAGAGAGAGAGAGAGAGAGAGAGAGAGAGAGAGAGAGAGAGCAAGGATCCATTAGACTTACTTCTAAGTAGATAGTAGACAGCAGTATGTATATTAAATATTAAAACCTTAACCTCAGACATAAGTACAAACTACAGTGCTATCCAGAAACTTGTGCGGGATTTGTGATGACAGTGGACATTGAAAAGGGTTAAAAAGGGAAACCACCAACTTCTGGGTTATACTGGTTACACCAATGTGACTATGAGTCATTAGTCATTTAGCAAACAGTGGTGAATATGTTGAATGGACCTTCAGTACAAACAACAGTTTGTTCAAATGGTTATCCACTGACAAATAGATAAGATTAAAATAAACCAGAAACTGTTTTTGTTAAGTGTAACTAAAATGTTGGTAACAGCAAAACATCCCAGATTACCATTAACACAACAAAACTCACCATACCTGAGCCTGTACCTTAATCTCTATTAACAAGAAGCTTGAATAAACAAATATGTTTAACCTAGGATGGAAGGTTCCCAGCCACTAAGTTCTCTTCTGTAAACAAGCAAACAAAGTCCCAAAAGACACAGTCCAAACTTGTAGCTATTAAATCAGGCCCAGGGTCAGGCCAGGTATTATCCAAGACTAGGCTAGAAACAAAATGCAATTGTCTGCTTCATTCAGGACTAACTGGAACTTGTTTATATGGCCACATCCAGGGAACACCAAGGTTTCTGCATTATGTAGTGCAGAATTAAACCTGATATCCTGATATTCTGCTATCCAAATAAGGCTATTCATATGAACTTCAAATGAGATTGAGGTCAAAAATTACACCAAGGTCTTTCACTGCTGTAACAGGGTGTGCCTCAGTTGCAAGTAGGTCTGAATCTAGACCTTTTCTTGAACAATAATGGCTTGAGGGAGGGGCGGTAGAAAGTCCAAGACCAGTGGTCTGACAGTAGCTGAGTTATAACCACAATTCATCACTTTTAAATGTACCCGTTTTGTTTCATTAAAACTGTACTGTTTTGGGCTAAACATAAACTATGTATTTATTTATTAATTGTGCAATGCATTTTTCCCCACACATCTGAATGGCATGATCAGAAAATCATTTTATTCTACATACATATATCTATATACATTCGTAGGTCTGAATATAGGACTTTATGGAAAAACCTCATGCAAACAAAGTCACTGAGTGATGCTAAATAAAATAATACATTTTATTTTCAAAGTGAGACCTGTATAACAGCTGGCAAAAAATACATTATCAGTTAAATGTTTTTTTGAAAAAGGTCCAGTAGTGTTTCTAACATTAAGCAATATTTTTTCCCATGTGATTGTCCTGAGAAGTTGGTGGAGATTGCCCTCCTGACTACCTTGTGCTGGACCCTCCTGAGCTCATAGTACGATATGGAGATCCTGTATCAGT
Source organism: Duopalatinus emarginatus (assembly GCA_028565595.1). NCBI lineage: Eukaryota > Metazoa > Chordata > Actinopteri > Siluriformes > Pimelodidae > Duopalatinus > Duopalatinus emarginatus. Next base: position 2,917,960 of record JAOVVF010000029.1, on the reverse strand, counting down.
GAGCTGCCGCTCCCTCTTTAACTACACCAATCTGCACTGGACTGTTTCTAATCTTGATATTCAGACAGACATCTGGCAAACAGACAGTCTGACTGACTATGAAATACAGCCTGTGTGCCATGTGACCCTTGATGATGCATCAGACTGCAACAAAACTCTCCCGATTATCGTTTACAGTAAGTATCCAACATTAAAGTATTGATTTTCTGCTAGGTAAGATTTAATTGTTGAACAAGGTTAGCAGTTGATAAATTTTCTCTATGTGCAGAGCATCCAGACCAGGTGTCCATCACAACTGTGGATCATACAGGGCCAATAGATGAAGGAAGAATGTACGAGCTCCAATGTGACATTCAGAATGTTGCTCCTGTTCATCTCCTCAATGTTTCTTGGTACAAAGGACACATTCTAATAAAGAACATAAACTTTACTGAAGTTTCCACCAAAAGTCCATTGAGTAAGTCCTCCAGACTCCAGATCCTCCCTGGCAGAGGTGATCATGGGGTTCAGTACAGATGTGAAGCACATCTGAATCTGGGAGCAAAAGGTCCTCAGCAGTCTTCTACAGCGACAGCAGCCAGTCTCAACATCAACCTATCCTGTGAGTTTTCTGTCTCTCCCTTTTACATATACATTACAGATGCAGTCCACATTTGACACAGATACAGTGAAACACACATATACACATTTGTGAACACACCTGGGGGCAGCAAACCTGCTGAAAGCAGTGGGCAGCCCCTATTCACAGTGCCCAGGGAGCACTTGGGGCTTTGGTGCCTTGCTCCAGGACACTTAAGTTGAGTCTTGTTGGTTAGGAGGATTGAAATGGGGACCTTGAGGTCCCAAGGCTGGTTCCTTAACTACAAGCCTACAGCTGCCTAGAATAGCCCAAAATTGTCAAGCCATGAAAGTAGGTCTCAGGGTATTATACTAACCTTTCTAAAATCTAGTGACCTAAACGGCAAATTCATAGTAAATCAACAATTATGATTTACTGTTTAATTATTACATAATTAAATTATGACTAGTAATAATATTAGAAACATTAAAGAAGATGGGATTAGGTACCAAACATGGGATTTTTCTTTTTATTTTGTTTTCTTTCTTTCTTTATTATTATTATTTTTTTTTTTTACAAAAAACAATCGTTTAAACAAATTTTAGATTATTATTACTATTACTGGCACAGCTGTGGGCTTATGATTAAGGCACCAAGGCACCTTACTCAACTGCTCCCTGGGCACCAGAAATAGGGTTCACTGCCCCCTAGTGTGTGTTCACTAGTGTGTGTGTTTTCCTGCAAAGATGAGTTGAATGTGTAGGTTAAATTCCTTTGTGCGCAAGCAAAGTGGTCAGTGGGCGGTTCACTTTCACTTTTACTTATTTCCGATTACCTTTCATATTCAGTTATATTATCACCAAATCCAACCTATATCACACATAAGCATGAGAGAGAGACAAAGATCTATCTATCTATCTATCTATCTATCTATCTATCTATCTATCTATCTATCTATCCATCCATCCATCCATCCATCCATCTATCCATCCATCCATCTATCTATCCATCCATTCAAAGTACAGGGTTATTTACAACAAACATAAGAAACCCCCTTTGGCTGGAGCTGTGCACAACTGTAAACAAGATTGCAGTATTGGAACTGAATTGAAACATACAACATACACAGTTCTGTAAATCATTCATGTCTTGCCACATATTTTCATCGATATCACAGTGAATATTATCCCTGGCAATGCAGCAATGAAAGTATCACCTCGAGTGGTGAATCCACCCTCTGCAGATGAGATGTCATCACATGCTGCATCAGGTGGAGGTCATACACATTCCACCTCCAGGCAGAGAAAAACTCCTCCATTGAATTAAGGAATGGGGAGTATGGAGGGAGATATTCGACCAGCCTCAGCTATTGTGAGCCCGTGATTGGCTACATGGTCCATAATTACGTAATTTCATTAAGAATCTGCCTATGTACTTGCCCTCTTCTTCCTCTGCCCTTGTTTTGTCCCCTTCCCTTTCCTTCAAGCATCCTCACCTCTCTTCCATGATGATTCTATTTCTGTGTCACAGTATTGTCACTACGTCCTGCTTGGTTTATATATGCTTGCCAATTGAGGGTTGATGGAATTCAGCACTGAGTGACTGTGGAGAGAGAGAGAGAGAGAGAGAGCGAGAGAGAGAGAGAGAGAGAGAAATTGTTTAATTTCAGACATTTTCAGTAAAAAAGAAAATGAAAGGCATGAGATTTTTTTGATTGATTTTGACAACTAGTTCAACATTTTTGTATGTAACGATTCAAGCAATGAAATTAGGACTATTAGTTTTATAGGGAATCAGCATTTAAACATATCGTTCATTTTAACTGACACGACATAAGCAAATGATAATGTTATAAAACAGCAGAAATTGTATGGAAGCAACTGATGCATATTAAAAGCAAGTGCAGTATGTTGGAAGGAATGAGAAACTGCTACTGTGATGTGCACAAAGGACTAAATCTTGTGGAGGTCAAACTAACAGTTATGAGAATTTTAATTCTGAGCAGAGAAATGCATCAAAGCAATTGAGAAAAAATGTAAAAAATTAAAAATAAATAATAGACTGTGCAGGGCCAATTCAGAGGTAGATGCTAAAATGTCTAACTGTTTATAATTAAATAAACTCCAGTCCTCTGGAACACTGAACTGTAAAGCAGGGACCCTGGAACATTACTTCAGTCAACTGTGATGCCAGTAGCAATGCAAATGTAGCAGTATGGCTTATCCGTCCTGATTAAATGCATTTTTCCTGCCCATGTTTTCATAAGTTAAGTCCTAGTCAGCATTCCTCTAAGTAACTATAAATAGATTTGCACCATTAGTCTTGCACCTCCATGCTTGCTGCCCCTGCTTCCAGTTTATTTCTCTTCTGTCCACCTGCTGGGTGCTGGTGCCATGACTCTGTGCCCCAGTGGACGCTACCTTTTATATTCATTTATTCTTTAACTTTATGTCTGTTTGAAACATTTTCTGTTGTATTAATTCTGTAAACATGCTTCACGGTGGACATAATAGTAAGAACATCTAAGTAACCCTCTGTGAGCTACCTGTATCTGTCCCAGTCAGGCCTGAGTAGCCTGAGTAATCAGTGCTGTTAGTTCGGATGAAGGCATACGGTGGGGAGGTTGACCACGGTGTAGCCTTGGATATGTGGTGTAATGGATATAACAGTGTGTTTGTGGCTTGCTTGCCTATTAGTTCGTTTCTACGTGTGTGTGTGTGTGTGTGTGTGTGTGTGTGTGTGTGTGTGTCAATCAGCCTCATCCCTTTTTGGACACTGAGTTTTGTCCTTCATTTTAAATAAACAAGTAATAGAGCTCTGAGACACAGCTCTGTTTTTGTTTAGTATAACAAACCTGTGTGATCTAATTGAGCTAATTGTGTTGACTTAATTCAACAACTTTACTAAGCTAGCTAATTTCCATTACCATCAGCACCATTTGCCACTCGCAACACATAGCTGGGCGTCGGAACATTAAGCTTAAAGTGGATATGATGGCATGACATTGTCATATCTCTCCTCTATATTTAAACTCATTTTTGTACAGCTCTTTGTAGTATTTTAAACTTTATGACCCTGAGCTGAACATACGCTGTGTTTGTATGAATCCTATCAACAGCACATGTCTACAATTGCTCTGACCTTGAGCTGGACCCTCCTGAGTTGGTGGTACGTTATGGAGATTCTGCCTCAGTGAGCTGCCGTTCCCTCTCTAACCACACCGGTCTGGAATGGAGAGTTCCACTGGGGAACGTGACGCATCTTAATCAGACTGTCATCTGGGAAACAGACAGTCTGACCGACTATGAAATACAGCCTGTGTGCAATGTGACAGTGAATGGTGTACAATGCAGCAAAATTCTTCCAATTATAGTTTACAGTAAGTATCAAGGTGTTAATTTACTGGTTGATAAGTATGTTTTTGTGAACATGTGATCAAATTAAGTACAAAGTACTGTACATTAAAGTATGCTAAAGGCTAATACATCATTTCTGTGTGCAGAGCTTCCAGATGAGGTCTCTATGAGCATCGCAAATCACATAGGGCAGATGACTGAAGGCAAAAAGTATGATCTCCAGTGTGACATTATGAACTTCGCTCCTGTGAACTCCCTTGCTGTTTTCTGGTATAAAGGGGACGTGCTACTGAAAAACCGAGGATTCGCAGACTTGCCTAGCAAAATCCCTAGTAATAAGACTGTTGCAGTGAAGATCACTGCCAGCAAAGATGCAGGTGAAGCTCCGTACAGGTGTGAGGCAAAGCTGAAACTCGGACCGAAAGGACCTCAGCCTCCTCCTGTAGTCCAATCAAATCAGCTGAACGTTGCAGTTCACTGTGAGTGCTTTAGACATGCATTAGACTTTACATATGTATGACAGAGCATCATTTCTCACATTGCTTCATGTCTATTTTTCAGATAAACCTGTAAGTAATTGTTCAGATTGGTCTCCTATGATAAATACCACCTTGAACGCATAT
>JAOVVF010000029.1:2874542-2888640 GCA_028565595.1 Duopalatinus emarginatus | reverse complement strand
AGAGAGAGAGAGAGAGAGAGAGAGAGAGAGAGAGAGAGAGAGAGAGAGAGTGTAAGTTGGGAATGGTTTTAGCTGATTGTGAAATCGATGTGGGCCTCATGACTGATTTGGAGCAGAACAGAACATGTCTAGTCCCTGAGGAGACACGAGTTGGCCTTGTTCCAGTCTAACTTTCTCTTTCTCCTTCCTCTTTTCTTTCATTCTCTCTCTTTTTCTTTTTATGTCTCTCCTCTACTCTCAGTTTTACTGTCTTGCTGTTGCTCAGCAAGTTTCTCTTTTTTTTTCTACTTCATCTCTCTCTCTCTCCTTTTTTTTCTCTCTCTCTCTCTCTCTCATCCTATTTCTTAACCACTTACACCCTCTCATTTTTCTTTCTCCTGTTGCTCCTCTCTTTCACACTTTCTCCAGTCCTCTCCTTCTACGACTCTCTGCATTTCGGCCTCTATCGCTGCGCTCCTTCACGTGACTCTTCCTGTGCCCCGGGTCTCTGTCTAAAGAGAGGAAGTGGGAGCAGACTGCCACATGACAGGGCGGATGTGGTTGAAGAAAGTAAAAGACGAGTGGAAGGAACTTTTTTTTTTTTTACTGTCTTAGCACTCTTCAGGGTGAAAACTATAAATAAGGGACTTCCTTTCTGGGGGAAAAAGAAAAGATATGTTCAGTGTGTTCGTATCAGTACCATTACAACCCCAAAGTAGATTATTTTACATTACTGTACTATCACAGCACAACCGAAAGAGTTTTATTCCTCTTATATTACAGGAATTTAACAACGATTACTGTCTTCATTATTTCCTTTATTTAACAACCCCTCATCATTTATCTGTGTTTATTGTTGTCAAACTTTTACTGAAACAAGTTATTTCATTATGAACACTGGAACAGTCCTAACCAGTCCTCGTGCTCTCCCTTAAACCCCACCCGCCCCCCTAACTTTCTTGTAGTTAATAAAATAAAAAGTGTTACTGATAAGCCAAATGGCTCAAAGTCCTTCATGTTGAAAACTTTCTTTGTTCCAGGAAACACCTCATTATAGCTTCATAGCGTCTGAATCTGTGACTGTTCCTCCTACAGAAAACTTCACTATGTTAAAGATCAGATTATTATAGTAAAGTAAATCACTTACTGACCACTGTATACTGGAACTACTGTCTGCATGTGACCCATCCGTGCAGTGAAACACACACACACACACATACACTGGGAGGCTGTGAGCACCAGGCCCAGAGCTGCCCTACGCATGGGGCCTGGGGAGCTGTTGGGGGTTAAATGCCTCTGCTTTAAGGGCACTTCAGCCAAGTCTTAAATTGTTATATTGGTTGTAAATAATATGGGACGTCCTTGATTCATGTCCCTTGTATTAGCTGTGACTATGGCATACTACAGTACCAATACTGACACATCCATACATCGCGAAAGGAATGGTGGTGTGTATTCCCACCTCACATCCTGTGTTTCAGGGATAGGTTCCCTTGTGACCCTGACCAGGATTCATTTATCTTAAGTAAACGCTTCATCCTGGGCAGGATGGCAGTGGTTCTGGAGCCTGTCCCAGGAGCACTGGGTGTGAAGCAGAAATGGAAGACGGATGATGGGTTAATATTAATGCACTCCTCCTAATTTGCGGTTGTTCCTGTCGTAACGGCTCATACACGCTTGTATGGACTTGTATACCAGATGTGCCAAAGACAAGTAACCAGATTAAATGTTGTTTAACAGTGCGACATTTTAATTTAACAGTACACCGAAGTGGCAGAAAACAAAACTGGTACACCAGTCTAATACTTGGTAGGTCCCCCAACGGGAGCGTAGGACAGAGGAAATACAACGAGACATGGACTCCATGAGCTTGTGGAAAGATTCTGTAGGCAATGAGCAGCATAGTTTTGCAGAACGCTCCACAATTCTGAGATCTGGTGAATTAGGTGTGAATGACAAAACCCCCAATTCAGATAAGTGTTCCTCTGACCATAATTTGGTGCTCTAGACGTATGTGGTGGTGCATTGTCCTGTTACAAGAGGCCAAACCTGTCAGAATGAATGCAGCACATGAACTGGTGTTAACTCGTCAGAAATGAGACACACAGTGTTCTCCTGTCAGAGACATTTGCAGATATACCAGGGGTCCAATGGAATGCCAGCTAAACAAACCCCACACCATTCTGGAGCTTCCACAGATGTCTAGAGCTTTATTATATATGCACCGGTGAATGAGACCAATGACGTGCATAGGGTGCTGGTGCTGTGCATTTTGCATAAGCTGGTCTGTGCCAGTTTTTTCAGCCCTTAAGTGTATTTCTGAGAAAGCTTTGCATGATCTCAGCTTTTTTCACCAGCTTTATGATAAGATTCACCCAGGAGGCAAATTCAGGAAATTCAGAGTTTTAGTCGAATATGGACTAGAACCGATAGGCGAGGCAAATCTGTTAAATTTTCAGGTGCCTTTTTTTTCTTTTTTTTTTTTTTATTGAGAAAGCTCCACATCTTAAACAAGTTTGAAGCCAAAATCTAATAAAATTACTAAGTGTGTGTCAAATCTTAGTGAGATTCCTTGCTGCATACTGTTTAGCTAGGCAGCCGCCTCAATAGAGAGTATTCTAGCTAACTGAGACTCTCTTACTCACTTACTAAGCGAACAGAGGTAGCCGCAGGTTATTCGACCGATGGACTAAGGCAACATGCTCCACATCCTTCTGCCATATTAGAAATTCTTTGTCATAAAAAGCTGTGCACAGCACTGAACGCTGGCAATGGCTTCCCAGCTGAGGCAGCACACCCATCTTTGATATTCTTCGAGTTTTTTTTTTTCTAATTGTCATTTCGAGCATATAAAGTGGTGTAGAATACACAGTGAAACGAAAAAGCGTTCCTTCTGGACCAAGGTGCTACACAGAACAATAAACTAAACAATAGAATGTAATTGTGTGCCCGTGTGCAGTAGCATGTGCAATGACGCAAAACGAAGTACAATAAGTACGTGAGACAATACAACAAATACACAAGACAATTTACAATATACAATATATCAGAATAAGGCACCTCAGCAGGCAGCATTTGGAGACATTCTTTTCTGGAGCACGTAGGATGAGGTAAATGCTGTAGAGAGAGCACTAGGTTATAAGACAGACCCAGTTTCATTTCAAGTGATCGTTGTTTTGATTACAGTTGTTCAAAATATTCAATAAATACCCATAAATAGGTTGTGTGTGTGTCTTTTAGTTATTTTTAAATCATAGTTATGCACTGTTTTATTAAAAAAAAATATCTCAGCTTTAATACTTTAGCATAATCTGTGTTAGTTAACTAGGAACAACAACAACAACAAAAAAATCGTTAAATCATTAATCGTAATCAAGGAAAATGTTCAATTAATTGTGATACTGATTTGAGATCATATCGCCCAGCCCTAGTTTAACTGAAAATAAAGTACAGACTAAGTGCATTACTGCATTTATATTTTGTATAATTTTGTCTGAATGGAGTCCATGCTAGCGGCTGGTTAACTAGCTTGCTGTACGTTGGCCAAGACGGCCCGCTTCTACGGTGGCTGATTGGACACACAATGCGATATGCGGTACGCTCTGGAGTAGAAGCAACAAAAAAATACAACTTAAACACATTTTTAAATAGATTTTTGGGCATTTTCAATTCCGTCTGAAATGCCAGGACTAGGAATCGTGATTCTTTAAAGAATCGATTTTTTTCAGCACCCTTAACAGCCAGTGTTTGAGGTTATTGTGATGGAAGTTGAAAAATGGGCAAAGCGTTATAATCTGAGTGACTTTGACTAGGACCAAATTGTGACGTCTAGACAGCTGTGTCAAAGCATCGCCCAAAATAGGTCTTGTGGAGTGTTCCCGATATTAACAGTGGTTAAAAACTACCAAAAGTGATCCAAAAATGGATGAGCTTTAGGGTCATGGGTGCCCAAGACTAACCCATTTGGCCTAAAGCCACAGATGATCCATGATAGAATCAGTTGCTAATGGCTTGCGGTGCGAGATACCACAGAACACCTTCAGAGGTCTTGTGGAGTCCATGTTTAATGCAGGTGGTTTTAATGTTATGGCTGATCTGTGTATACACTGACACAGTGGAGAAATTGAATGTTGATCATTTAATGACATGATGAAATCAAGCTTTAATACTTGTTAATGCTTCACATTAATTTTGAGCTGTCAAATTACTGGAAACCAAAATCGAAGCTTAGCTTTCTAGCGTACAGAACGTGTTCGATGGCTTTGCTGTGAAAATAAACATCACATAACGAATGCGTTCATGTGGCACCAAGACTGCGGTGTCATTACTGTATTGTTAATATCGCCGCTTATGTTTTATAGCAGTCATAATGATGTTGCTCATCATCTTTACAGGAATCTAACAAAGAAGTACAGCCCTAAACGAGGCAGCAAGGAGGAGCAGGAATGCAGGTAATTTCAGGAATGCTTCATAGAAAAATAACCAACTGACATAAACAAATGGAAGTCATTGGCTGATAATACCTGGATTGCACATAGCAGTTCATTTTGTGCCCTGAGTGAGCAAGCAGAAAGACCTGTGAGGGTCTGAATGTGTTCGTCCCTCACGCTAACGATCCGACACGAACATCTGCAATGCTCTGGGAAATGAAAAGAAGTTACAGATGGAACTAAGTTTTTTTTTTTTTTTTTTTTTTTTTTTTTTTTTCTTCTTCCCAGACTCATTTTGAGACCTGCCTCTGCAATCATTTATCTTTGTCTTGTTCGTATATCTGTTGTAGGTTTTCAAACCACCAGTCGTTCCTGGACATTCTTAACGAGATGAATGACTACGCAGGACAGAGGGAGCTGATCGCTGAGAACATGATGATGAACATCTGCATTGAGCTCACTAAATACCTGCAGGAGCTCAAACTGGAGCGCAAGTCGGTGAGAGAGTGCGAGAGAGAGAGAGATAACTGGGCCGTGCTTAAAATAAATGCAGCAGTAGTTTAGAAGGGTGAAGCATGGATTATTATCATGGTTTAAAGTCTCATTTCCCTGATAATATCAGATTAATAAGCCTTTAGTCACTTGTACATTACAGCACAGTGAAATTCTTTTTCCGCATATCCTAGCTATGATAGGAAGTCAGGCCCAGAGGGCGAGGTCAGCCATGATACAGCACCACTGGAACAGAAAGGGCTTTGCTCAAGGGTCCAACAGTGGCATCTTGGTGGTGCTGAGGCTTCTGATCAGTAGCCTGGAATCATAAACACTGAGCCACCAAAAAGTGCAGGGCAGCCCATTTCCACAGCACCTACGGAGCAGCTAGGGGTTTAGATGTCCTGTTCAAGGGCACTTCACCATGTCTTGGCAGTACAGGGCAATGAGGTGGCAAGCTTCTGGTGACAGGACTGTTCTCTAACCTCAAGCCATGGCTGCCCTTTAAACCTGGTACTTTCAACTGGACAGTGAATGTGTTACCCAGTTACACCACAATAACATTCAATAACATTTAGTAAAACCCCAAACTCAGATGAGTGTTCTTCTGATCATTATTCGGTGTCTCTAGACGCATGTGGTGGCACATTGTAACACTGTTAGAAGGGGACAAACCCATCAGAATAAATGCAGGACATGAACTGGTGTAATTGAGAAAGAAAGCAGGGACAGTGTTCACCTGTCAGAGACGTTTGTAGATGTACCAGGGGTCCCTTGGAATTGCAGCTAAACGAAGCCCATACATTTTGGTAGCCACCAGGAACCTATGTATTTTGCATGGACATGGTTTTTCTAGCACTGCAGTGTATACGGGTACTACACGAGGTATGACGTTCAGCCACAAACAAAAAGGCCATGACCCTGCCGAGCATAACGTACCTGCATCTGACTCTGGTTTGTTTTTAACTTGATGACATGTGAACTAATGCTTAATTATTTTTATTTCAAATTGTAATAATAAACGGCGTTTCATGTGGGATGTATGAAAGCATGCAGAATAATATGGTTTTAAAACAAGGTTTAAGACCTCAGATTGATCTTTCTTTTGCCTGTGGATAGAAAAATATTCCAAAAATTTGTATAGGCAAATTAAATCTGACAGCTTTGATATCAAGAGTCATTTCATGTAGGCAACTTTTAGTCCTAGTGGTAGTTTTGTGCTAGTTTTGTGGTGAATCCTGTCTAACCTTCAGACTTACGCCTCCGTCTCTGCATCTTTAACTCTATTATTTTTACATTTTTCAGTTTCTGTCAGAGGCCAAGAAGGCTCAACAGGCACTGGAGAGCACCTACAAGCAGCTCGACTGTGTAAGTTCACATGCCTTCAGTTATGGATAAGTGGCAACACGGCAGATGTGTGCGCATGTGTCGTCGTATGTGTGCGAGTGTGTCAGTCTGGCTGGCCTGCTTTGACTCTGATTTGCAAATGGCCGCCTGTGCAGAAAGAGAAAATTTGTTTACATGTGCTTTTGTATTGCTGTATGTACGGCATGCTCACAGGAGGGGTGTGTGTGTGTGTGTGTGTGTGTGTGTGTGTGAGATAAAGAGAGACCATGTTGAATGAGTGAAATAGAAGTTGTTGGTGTTTGAACACGTGAGTGTTTCCTTCTATAAATACCTGGCTAATATTATGAATTTGTATATACGTGTTTGTGGGTGTGTCAGAGTAAAAAGCGCTTCGAGAGGGAGTGGAAGGAGGCGGAAAAGGCGGCGCAGTACGCAGAGAAGACAGATCAGGACATCAATGCTACAAAGGCAGATGTGGAAAAGGTATTTCCTTACAACTGAATGCTTCGCTTCAGCTCTCTTTTATGTGTACATATTTGTCTTGCTGTGTCACGGCTGCCCAGCCCCATTCCTCAGGGATCTACTTTTCTGTCTCACTATTAAATCATTTTCTTTGGGCTACTGCCCAACCCCATTCCTAGAGATCTGTCGTTCTGCAGAGTTTAATGAAACACACCTCTGTCTACTATTCAGATGCTCCTCAGGACCTTGATGAACTGGTTATATACAAGCACATGCATAATGTCTGACATCTGTCATCGGTCATGCAATTTTCATAACCTTGTTAGTGATCATTCATTCCTTATTGTCCTCATGTCATACCCTCATGCTCCTAGCATGCTACGATTGCCCGCGTTCACCCTAAGGGTTCGGACCCTCCCACCAATAAGTCCCATACAATGGTTCCTGATGACAGGGTCATAAAATGTACAGACTTGAGTTTTGTTGTTGGCCCACAGATTTTTTGGAGTCTCGGGTCAACGAGAAGTTTCCTCCTGAGCAAAGGCACAATTAAAAAAATAAAAAGTAGACCCAGACATACTAGTTTACCTGAAAGACAGTGTTTTTCAGATGAGTGTAGATTTCACAGGGCTGGACTGCTTCCCTGAAAGCTCTCCTCTTTCTCATGCTAAGGCTATCAGGTGTTATTCAGGCTGTCTAACTCCAGGACTGGTTCATATCAATGTCAAACAATCTGACATGGCACTTATCTTCACATTCCCATCACCCCTAAACGCAGACGTCTTCCCCCAAGGACATGTATTCCAGTTCAGAGGTCTACCCCTTTGGCCATTCTGTAGCACCACACATTCTCTTGAGATGTGCACTGAAATGGCAGAAAAATACTGCACAATTCTGTTGTATTCACTTAGATAAGTGTTTCTCTAACTACGATCTGGTGTGTGTGTGGTGGCATGTTGTCCTGTTGGAAGAGTTCAGACTCATCAGAATAATTGCAGGACAAACAGGTGTAACGCAAAAAAAGATTTGCAGGTTTGCAGATATACCAGGGTGCAATAGAATACCATTATAAAGCAATCACAAGCTGCTACTTTTTTCTGTACCAGTTTTTTGGCACTTCAGTGTATACACAATGTATGTTTGATTTAGGCAATCTTCGATAAACCCTCCTAAAAATCTCTGTGTGTTGTATAGGGTTGGGCGGTATGACGGTATTTTGGTATACCGCGATGTTGAAAAATGGAGACGCATCAAATTTCTGTTTTGTGTCTACACTGAACACGACTTTAAGCCGTTCCTCTCATCCATAATGAAACCAGGTTTATACTTGACTGGTTGCAACTAGCTCGAGGATGCGCACGCAATAATTTGACGCAGTCGAGGTGGCTCCATGCATGCGCGCTAGTCCTGCGTGTTGTCGCACCGCACGGTCATGTACCTTAGCCTGCGCACGCTGCTCCACGCTTCACTATCACGCAAAGCTTGAGAGAGCTGGTGCTGAACAGGGGTATTTCTCTATACAGGGGTATTTCTCTATACAGGGATATTCCTCTGAACAGGGATATTCCTCTGAACAGGGGTATTTCTCTGAACTGTCCCCCCATCATTTTAGAGAATAGGAAATGAAAGCAGCTCAGCCTGTCCTGATTGTGACTACTTGTAAATTTCAGAGAATAGGAAGCGTCATGTGTAAATCCCTCTACCTTTCTATTCCGTTGACGTGTGGTGTTTGGAGTCGTGTGAGACAGACAGACAAACAGGTCCCACTCTTGGTGTCTGTAGTACAGCAGGTCATATTGTTAAACCTGGTCATAACTTGCTCAAGTCTTACTAAATAAACCAGTTGATTTTTCTGGTAAAAACACTGAATAAATGTCGAATCTGCTCTTCTTTATTAAACCATAGCGCAGGTTTATTCCCACTGTTTTGAGTGAAGGTCAGGATCACACTGAACTCTCCCTTCTTCTCCTGTTAGTTATTCTTCTGTTTTGTGTGGTCATGTGATCAGAGAGACATTATCATGGTTATAATAATGGATAAATGTTATATGTTGATATGTAAAGGTGTCACTGATAGATGCTTTTCACACTTTATTTATTACTTAGTCTTAATTCTAATACATATTTTAAACCAATGTTTGACACTTTTTTTTTTTTTTTTTTTTTGGTAATGAAACGTGAATACTGTAAACCACATCTCCCCCCGAATCGTCACATTATCTGAAGGTGGTATGAAAACGTCAATACCACCTAACTCTAGTGTTGTAGCACTTCCTGTTTAGTACGCTAGAATCAGTGAGTTCACCTCCGCTGGTACTTCCCCGTGGACTTGCAGGGAACTAGATACTTTTAGAAAGTGGGTTAACATGCTGGATTATGAATTATCAACACCACCACCTCATTCACAGTCTGGCAACTGCAGCTTGCCCCTAAACTTCTGGTTGGTTATACACAGCTGCTGCTGGTGATTTGCCTAAACTGAAAGCAGCTCAACCTGTCCTGGTCGTTTTTTTATTTCTTTTTTTACTTACTCCCATTTGAAAATGAACAGGAACTGGAATATATGATGGCCTGTTAGCTCTCAGTGCACACAAACACTCTCACACACACCCTTTAGGAAACTGCAAAACAGAATTTATTTCAGCTGTAGAGCTCAAGGAGCAAGTCTGATCACTCCCGGTATATAATAACCAGACTCTCTCTCTCTCTCTCTGTGTGTGTGTGTGTGTGTGTGTGTGTGTGTGTGTGTGTGTGTGTGTGTGTGTATTTAGGCTAAACAGCAGGCCCATATGCGTGCACACGTCGCAGAAGAGTGTAAGAACGACTACGCTGCCCAGCTGCAGAAATACAACAAGGAGCAGAACCAGTTCTACTTCACTGACATGCCACAGATATTCAATGTAAGGAAAACCACTTCCCAATTCAGCCCTTTCTTTCCTGAGTAACTGTCACCAACCGCACTTGGTTTCCTCTGTATATGTGTGTGTGTGTGTGTGTGTGTGTGTGTGTGTGTGTGTGTGTTATAAACCAAAAAAAAGTCCATCATAACCTCCCTGACATTTTGATTTTGTGTGTGTGTTCTGTAGAAGCTGCAGGACATGGATGAGAGGCGTGTGCGGAAGCTATCACAAGCCTACATCCTGTTTGCCGATACGGAAAGGCAAGTCATGCCCATCATCGGGAAGTGCCTGGAGGGCATCACCAGAGCTGGCACCAATGTTAATGAGAAGAATGTAAGTTTCATCCATGGTCTCCTTTTCTTAATGGTCCAGGCACCCACCCGTGTTTCTCCTCTTTTTATACAAGACACACTAGCTCATCCTGCTTCTCATCCGCCCGATCACTTACCATCCAAGGACGAACAGGTCTTCCAAATGGAAACCAGAACAGATATAAGATAAGGTCACGTGGTGTTATCAGCACACCTTTGCCTGTAATCTTCAATCATTCAAACTCTCAGCCTACAACTGGCATTCACGTGTGCCATACAGGATGTGACCTTTAACCTTTTTGTGGCTGTAGGAGGCGGTGTGATGTGCTTAACAGCCACGTTCTGTACTGGCTTTGCAGCTTTTTTTTTGCATCACCAGTTTCCACTTGTTGTTGGTTAAATAGTTGCCATGTCATGATTTTTTCTCAGTGAATATGTTCGTATTCATGCATGATCTCTGTCAGTCAATTTCTATTCTAGGTCCAGAGATTTCTGCTCTTCCTCAAACAGAAGAAAATGGCCCTTATTTTTGCTTGAATGCTTTATTTTTTCCACATAACTCATCTTATTAGCTAATTGGCCAGAGAGCCACGTTCCGGCAGCCCTGGAGGACAGGCGGTCAAGGGCTCGACAGTGGTAGCTTGGCTAACAAGCTCTGATCAATAGTCCAGAGCTTTACCCATTCAGCCTCCACTGCTGTTATCTTTTATGCATGTGTATAAATAGGGCTTAAGAACCATAGTCCAAGTGCAGAGTCTCGGATGACTGTGTTTTGTAGTGAGATTGCCCTTCATTCTTAGACTTTTATTTCACTATGGGACAGGTTTCAAAAATAAAAAAGTACTGCTAAAATATATTTATATACTAAATTGTTTAATATATTTTTGAGCATAACATGTATAGTATGATATAACACATTACTGTTCCTGAGACATTTTGTTTTCTGTGTAATACCTTCCAGGACTCAGTGGTTCTCATAGAGCAGCACAAATCAGGTTTTGAACGTCCTGGTGAGCTGGAGTTCGAGGACTACAGCCAGGGCATCAACCGGGCCTCATCTGACAGCAGCCTGGGCACACCCAAAGGCCCACTGGATCTGCTGGGCAAAAACAAGAGCAAACCTTTCTGGTTGTTTAGCAAGAAAAGCAAGGTAGGGTCACAGTCACAGATGTGTGTGGATACTGAGTGTGACTGAGCACCGATCATTTATCCACCGCTTCTTATACTTCTCTTATAGTGTTATTGAAGCTGCAACACACATTTAAGGTCATTTTTATTGGATTTAAGCTACAAATAATAACAAATCTGAATGAAAATCATAAATTTATTTAACACTGAATAACAAAGAAAATGATAAAAACAGAATTAAATGATTGTGAAATACATCTAAAGATTTAACGTGAAGGATTAATTCAACACAAAAATAAAGTTTTCCTCCACAGATTTGTTTATTATAATTAATGATAAATTAATTATTATTACATCATTATAATTTTTTGTGTATATTTAATTTTTTTCAGTCAAGATGGCATTAAATACAGATAAGAAATAATTGCATAAGCATATATAAAGTGGTTATCAACCTACTGAGTACAGAACCGAATTACACAATGGAGGAGGGATGACAAAAAATAAACGGCAAATATAGGGAGCTATTCAAAGATCATACTAGAAGGATCTGTTATTTGCAGTGTATTCCAGTGTATCATAATAGTAAAGGTTTACAATTACGACTGCCAATTTTAGATCATGATGTATACACTACAGAACAATACTGTATACTGTAGGTATGATATTGTACAGTATATACTAATAGATTGACTGACTTATGTTCTGTCATAAAATGTGTGTTCTCAAGTTTTCTCCATATACAGCCGCCTGTAACTGGTAGTCTTGACGGCTAAAGTGGCGGTGCTGTTAGACAGGGAGGGGTGGCATACTCTCCTGCTACTCGCACAATTTATTATATATCAATGTCAGCAACTAGCCAATTCTGTGTTTTTTTTGAGCTCATGTATACAGAAGCTGTCGAATAGCAGCAGTCCTCCCTGGTTGATAGCTGTTGTACAATATTGGTGAGATGCCGTATACGTGGGAATTTCTAAATTAAAGAGACAAATTGTGGGAAAAAATGGACTCAAATTGTACACAAAATTTTCTAGCAATATTTCTGAATTGACGAACATTTGTGCACATATTTTAACTTGCACAAGCACCCAGGTTATCGCTTTTATTTTTAAGTATAATGTCTAAAAATAAAGTGTGTGCACAACTGTAATACACACTGACAAGCCAAAAGTCATAAGATATCAATATGTAAATTGATTATGAAGTAGCATTACCTCAGGGGGCAGCTTGAGAAAGGTGTTATCTTGTGAGTGAGGTTGAACCCTGGCCAGCATGTGCATTGCAAAGCATGATAGTGGGTGCCAGATAGATTCCATTTCCAAAGAAGGGAACATGACTTCATTGTGATAGAGGGGTCCTACGTGATACTAGTGATTTTTGGCATGTTGCTGTAATTCAGAACATTTTGGGTCAACTTGGGAAATGAAAAAAATATATCAATTCTTTGTACTTTGTATGTGCAAATTAAATTATCATAACAAAATCATTTTACCTTTGTTCCAAATGCTGCTTCTGGCATTTTTAAAAATCTTGTCGATCTGGTTTATGAACTGTCTTTTCTGTGGAAATCAGAATGTAAAAGTATCTTTTCAGTGAAACTATGGTAAATGTGATGAATCAGCAGAGAGGATCGTAAAGACTACAACCACAACCAAGTCAGCAGACAGAAAAGTACAAGGTTGTAAATGGCATTTGATTGAAACACACACCGGAATGGCACAGTTCTTGTTTTTGCAGGAAATATGACTAACACAGTCCAATATGTCTTAGGATGGCATTATTCTAAGTTTATTTTAATACATTTTATTCATTCTTATTTTTACTGAATTCTATGACTATATAAGAGCAGAAATCAGGCCAATGAAACAGCTTATTAAATTTACTTAATTCAAATGTGCACCTTGGTTACATGTAATTACATTGACACAATTTGTAACATTCATCATTGATTAGATAAGATTAGATTCAACTACAGTTTATTGTCAGTTACATGTACAGAGCCAGTGAAATGCACTTAGCATCCAACCAGAAGTGCAAGATAAACTGTTTACAATATTAAGGGGAAGTAAGAAGCAGCATGTGTAGATGGTAAATTTATAAAGTAATGATAACGTAGTGTATGTACAATGGGTACAGTATGTACAGTAACTGTCTGAGCAGAAACAGATAGTGCAGTAATTAGACTGGGCAAATACACAAGTATGAATAATACAACGCACTGGGCAAAGTAGAACAGAGCAGTGTAATCAGTGCATTATGTACAGTATAGATGAGTGCAATATGTAAACTAGTGTCTGGGCAGATATAACGAGTACACTATTAAACTGATTTGATAATGTATTTTTAAAGCCCTGAATAAAATCAGACTCTGAGTTCAGTGCTCTGACCTGAACTGAGGCTTCAACCAGATCACTGACATGGTGACATGGTTTATAATGCAGTTGCTTTATAATAATACTATGGGAATTTAATTATACTACATAATTACATTAATAAGAACTTTAAAACTTTTAAGTGTAGTATGAAAGGAAATCACCTTATGATGAGAAATGTCATACTGTTATGTAAACTATATGCATGATGTGCTCACAAATAATCCAATCACATATTTCACTCCAATGTACCTGTACATGCTATTTTCAAACAAGATTTATTAAATGCAAAAACAGAAGGCAAAAAAAACCTTCTTTATTATTCTAGACAGACCTATTACTCTTTGCTCTTTTGTTTATTAATATAGTCTTATTCTATTACTATAGTACATTATTATACTTATTATATCATACAAATTTAATGTATATACTTACAGTGTATCGTATTCTTATTAGGTTTATCATGCTATTTTTGAAAGAAAAGAAAAACAATAAAATAAAAGAAAATAAAAATTGAAAATATTAATATAAAGTGGATATTTCCTTTATACTTATTACTACATAATAACTTTTAGCTTCTTTTTCTGACTTATCAATATATACTTATTTTATACTAACTTACTTTCTACTATATATCTATCTATCTATCTATCTATCTATAGATCTATCTATAGATCG
>JAOVVF010000029.1:2840637-2853741 GCA_028565595.1 Duopalatinus emarginatus | reverse complement strand
AGAGACAGTAAGAAACTGCAAATGGAAGAGATGGAGCTCTGTATGTCTGTCAGCATAAAAAGCATAACCGTAGACAATGTAGATAAATAAAAAGATAAAACTAAGTAAGTTTCTAACAGGAGGTTATAATATTAGTAGTACTGGTTTTAACACATCATTGATAAAATGTCTCTGCTCTCTGTGTGATATGCTGTATGTTTCATATGTAACATTAGTCCAGCTCAAAACAGCTCCTGTGTTTGTTTGTTTTTTACTCCATTAGAAAAATCTCTATTTTAGCTGTGATACACAGTGCCTAAAATGTCCCAGAGGAAGACAATGGCAGCCTTCACCCTAATCAGATGGTAGCTGTAATATATACACTGCAGGTTGTACTGTGTATGACTATGTATATGACAAATAAAACTTTAAACACACATATATATATACTTTTACTAACTAAAAGTACCACCTGATTAGTCAGGGGTTCACTCGACTATATGCACACAAAAAAAAAAAAGCATTTGTCTGATTACACAGTTTCGTGCTGTCCTGTGTGTCTACTTTGTGTTTATATGTAAAACGCTTTCTGATAATTTTTGCTAATTATGCTGGTGTCTGCTACACTATTAGAAATTATTAACTTAAACAAAGCTATTATAGCTATTACAAATAAAGCACTTCTCCCAGATCCCAAACCAAAAAAAAGTTAAAACCAGTAATTACTTTTTAATCTCCACAACATTTGCTCAATATAATGTTGCATTTCATGAAGGAATGGCCTCAGCTGAATGTGAGGTATAATAGGAGAGTAAAGTATAACAGTGAAGCAGATTTATTTATTTAGTCTTTTACGGTGTACTCCTCAAAGGCAGAACAAATGTGCTGAAGTGGTTTCATGGTGTTATTTATCTGATGGTTCGTGCCGTTATCTACAGTTCAGTGCAAATTAGCTTTACAGTGCCATCCGCATCCACCTGGGTTACAGGCATGACTGTGGTCAGCAGTTATTATTTCTTTTCAGTTTACAGAGAAGGACATCCATTAAGCTCGGTTTAAAAATTTTGAAACCTGGCAGCTTGAACATATGAAGACTCTTTAAATTATGTCTGAGGATCTGACAGTAATGTGTTGGAAACCTGCCACATAGACCAAGGCAAATTACTGGAAGTGGTACAGCTGATGATGAGTGCCATACACAGAGAGACTGTACAAGAACCAGCTCTTCAAACCCAACATTCACTCTCCTTAGAAAAACCCTTGAGGAAAATGGAGCTGTATGAAAGCTTCCAGCTGACAAAAACATCATACATCACTGAAGTCTCGTCACACAATAAAGGATCGGGGAAAGGGCAAAATCAAAGTGCATCTTGACATACCTGCAAAAACATCAGTGTCAGTTTTTGAGAGCCTATGATCTTTTTTTAGGGACAAATGTCATTATTGACTTCTCAAAAAAGTCTATCTCCTGGTTAAATTATCTGCCACAGATTTAGACATGAAAGAAGCCATGTGATGTAAATAGTCTTGTGTATTAATGTGTCGATCTTATGTGTCAAACCCAATGCCTACATGCTAAACCCACAATAGAGTTCTCCACTGTGAGGCTCACAGTGCCCTGGGGCTCACTTCATCTGTGTGGCCTTGTGCTTTATGAATCATTCCACATTGCTAACTAGCGAATTTATTACTCTTCTAGCACTTAGCATGTTTAATAAATAAATGTTTTGCTAACTAGGGACTTCATTAATCTACTAGCATTCCACATGTTTAATAACTAAGTGTTTTGCTAACTAGCGAATTTATTAATCTTTATTAACCCCAAACTACGGCAACACAGCATGCTGCATCTTTTCATTTGGTCTGTAAAACATTATCAACACTATCTAGAATTCAGCAGACCTGTAGCATAGCGACCGTCCATGCTTTACATGCTCAACAGTTTAGAGTACATGGCCTTAATCTCAAAGAGCTGAAGTGCTGGTTAATATTGATGACATTCCGCTGCTCTTTGTGCAAGTCAGACCTTGTTTAAAAAAGATTCAGAAACGTATCGGGTGTTGGCCTTTATTGTCATTCAGTGATTGACTCCAAATTGTGAAATGTCTCACCCAGCGGCGAGACTTGCAAGTATGTTGAAACAAGAAAAGTTGACGATGTAAGATGGTCTTAGCATAGATAATCCAGTGTACATTCTTCATAACCGGTATGCCGGTGAAGGGTGTGTTAGAGAATCATGAGGTTCTGTTTGAGTGAATTGGTATGGACCTAGTCGGGTTATTAGAATACACTGACTGTGAGCATCACTTTGTGAAGATCAGCATGGTGTGTTGCAGAAACGCTCTTCCATGGGCAACTATATGAGTTGCTGGGGGTTAAAATCGATTCACACTGGCACTAGCACTGGTTTATTTGTATGCTTAAAAATGTCACTCATGAATGGGGTCACCCACATTTTAATATCTGTATCGATGCAGGCCTAGCAGCATCCTATATGTGAGTGAAAATTGGGAGAAAAAGACCACACAATGGGGCAAATAACAAGAGAGAATTTGCTGCAGGCGCAAGAATGACAGGGTTGGCTGTATAGTAGGGGTAGTTGGCAATGTGAGTTCACACATGTAGGCAAAATGCTTATATTACTACCCCAGTCGACTATGAGATCCGGCACTTGAAACCACCGTAGTTTATTTATATATGTATTTATTTATCTATTTATCATTCATTTAATGTGAATCCTGCTATTAGAAAAAGCATTTTCCAAGATACACGCTACAAAATTCGAGACCGGATGCACGCTGTAAACTTTCTGACACGTTTTTCAAAACCAATACCTCCTGTTAATATTTGTATTTCTACTTAGAACATTATTTATTCATTCTGCACGATGTATTTGTATACAGTTACATCCCTATTCTGTAATTATTTAGTCAGCACTTGAGCTACTCCAATTAAATGGAAATACAGATTTTTTTTTCTTTTTTAATTAAAACTGCATGCACCGTGCTGTAATGTTATGGTATTGCTAATAATAAAAAGAGCAGTCCATTTAAAACTGAATACAGTGTACTTTTGGCACGAGCTCATTCACTCTATAATTCAATCTAAAAGGTACACATTCTTAAATGTGACACAAAGCCTTAGCATTACAGTGCTATGTGCCTGTTTTATTTTCACTTCCATGATGAAGCCATACTATGAGTGGAAGTCTGTAATAAACCACCCAAGTCAATTTGTAGGTCATTATTGGTTTTGCATGCTTCTAAGCAGAACATTTGTTCAAGTCATCAATGCCTCTCTTGATGCATTGATTCCTCTGAAGAAGTCATCATTGAGCCCACTGATGCATATCCCATAAGATTTAAATTAATCATGCTCATCAATATGCAACACTCACGTGTCTGTAAAGGTTCTATGTATCGCCGTATATATTTCTATATGCAGCCCTCCACTATCATTTGCACATGTACTGATAGGCATGATGTTTCTCTGGAGTTTTCAGCTGTTTGTGTATGTATAAAGTGATGCTGCCTTATTCATCTAGTTTCACCTTCACCAAAGTTAATCACTACGCAGGATTTGTTTATGTCCTGCTATTTATCCACATGTCAAAATGTATGGGCAATAATGCCAGAAGTCATCTAACATGACAGGATCCATCTTACGTAATCTGCAGATTATAATAGTCTTTGTGTAAGCCCACTAGCATTTTCTTTAAGGGCACGACTTGACTAGTATTTACAGGTTCTGTATGATTCATGCAGATAATAAAAAGACACAGAGCCCAAAAGAAAATATTCATATTCTGTTCAGGAGCTCATTCAATATAACAAAGACAGACATATAAAGATGATGCAGTAGAGTAATAATCTGAGAAATCAATGGTTTTATTTTCTTTTAATACTGGAAATGGGCTTCAGTACTAGAAGAAAGGGCCTCCGTTGTGGTTTAGGAATTGATCAGTTAAAAATTCAATTTGCGAAATTGTTCTGCTTACCTTAAACATACTCAGTCACCAAAAACTACCGGTATAATAGTTCTGAAACTGCTTAGCTACCAAAACTAAGTAGCATTAGTTATGCAGACTGGATTTTGTTGGAATGTTCACACATGTGGCTTGAACTCGCTTGAGATGCTAAACTATCCCAAATAGTGTTCAAGGTGTGTTAAGTGTTTCCCTTAGTCAGCAACTTTAATTTCATAAAATTGTATCAAGCCAGATTGATGACCCCTGAATCTAATCATATCAGATTAATATTTAATGCAGGTTATGGAATCATGACTTGTTTGTATCGTTTAGTATCATATAATACATAATAGGATGTGTACGTGCATCTAAGAGAGGGTTATTTACAACCCAAGTGGACAGTGAAACAATACACAAATACTCTGATGGAATACTTGGGGGTAGCCGTAGGCTTGTGTTTAAGAAAGCAGTCTTGTGACTAAAAGGTCCCTATTCTAAAGACAGGGGCTGCTTACTGTTTCATGGATTGGTTACATACAGAGGTTGAATTCCTTTGTGTGTACACACAGTGGTCACTACGTTTTTTGTCCTGATTAAATCACCAACATTGGATAATGCATCCATGCAAAAACTCGAAAATGAGCTATTATTATTATTATTATTATTATTATTATTATTATTATTATGTATTGGTCTCAAGTTTCTGGAGGAATTTTTGTCCCTGGTAAATTATTGTTTAATGTCCTACATAGACTGGGTTAGATGTAGACAGGGAGGTGGTCTCAGGCAAATCTATCATGTCGGGGTTTTTTTCCAGACAGCACATTCTCACTTCTGATAAGACTACAGTGTCATTTTGTACTCTCAAATTAAAATGGCTGATTAATAATATATTGGCCAGGATGAAAGAATAATGGATGTCCATTGATTTTCTGGTCAACACTTAATGGAGAATATGAACGTCATGCATTAAACACACATCAACAAATGCTTGCAGTGTTACATTATGTTTGGGTTTTGGTGCTGTTGGTGTCAGAGGTCTATATTTGGAATCATGTGTCACATTGGGTGATCCATCATCATCATCATCACCATCACTGAATCGAGGATGTGCATGAAATATAGCAGGCTGCTGTTATAAATCCTGGAAAGTAAAGAAATTGTAGAAGACAATAAATGATTTTGTGGATGATTAAACACTCTGTAAGAAGCAGCAGACTCTGAGAAATGGTGGGTAACTGCTGAAATATTATTCGCTTTGAAAGAGCGTTGCACATTGTTTTGACACATTCTTTAAAAATGTTCATATTATTCTCACTAGTCATAAGTCATGGATAGACACAAAGCTGCAGATGGTGGATAGGTCGATACAAAGTCAAGTGTGTGTGTGCGTGTGTGTGTGTGTGTGCGCGCACAGGAGCTATTTTTAGAGCTTTCAAGTGTGAATTTTCCCTGTACTTGACACTATAGCTACTCAGACCGTTGGTCAAGCATGCTGAAATCGGATTTACGTGTGCACTTCTGGGGATATATTGTGCTGGAATACACTTTACTACAAGGCCCACAAATTAATAGTAATAATAATAATAATAATAGCAGACAACAAGCAACCAAAACCAACTGGGAAAAAAACGAGAAACGAGAAAAAACAAAGATACCAGAAATTGTATTCCGAAAGCCAGAAATAACAACAGAAAAGTTTTAAGTGATGTTTTGTGAAGGTGGCTAGCGGGTAACATAGTCCAGGATGTCGGAGGAAGAAAGCGACGGCGTGACATTACTCCCCCAAAGAGTCCGAGACAGGCCGAAGACGAGGACGCCCACGATGCCCCGCTCCCCCATCGGCAGAAGCAACAGGACTCCTAGGCCTGCCACGTTTCTGAGCCAGGGCCCGCCTCCTGGGACCATGGTGTCAATGCTCAATATGAGGGCGCATGGATTGCCGTCAAGGGAGACCGCGAGGGTGCAGAGCAGAACGGGATGGGTGACCATGATAAAACCCATCTACCAAGATGGGATCCAACATGTCCGCTGCTGGAAACCAGCTCCTCTCCTGTGGCCCGTAACCCTTCCAGTCAATGAGATATTGCAGGGTCCTGACTAGACTAGAAGACGTCTAACAGCATACGCTGGTGTACCTTCAACAACCACCGGAGGGGGAGGCGTGGTCTCTAGGGCAGCCTCGTCCAAATGTCCAGGGACAACAGGTCTTAGCATTGACACATGAAATGAAGAATAGAAGAACGGTATTGACAAGGCAATTCCAATTTATGAGTGACATCATTAATCTTAATGATAATCTTAAACCAATGTATTTGGGCAAACCTAAAGTCCCCGGTAGACAGCCAGGCCCGGTCACCTGGGGCGTATGAGGGGTTGTCGCCGTGATGCTTGTCGGTCTGACGTTTGTATCGTTTCAGCACTGTGTTGATGCATTAGTGGGTCTGTTCCCAGACATCCTCGCTCCTCTTATCCAGTCCTCTACTGACGGGACAGCTGAGGGCTCAAGAGACCAGAGCATTAATGTAAGTTGGTAGCCAAGCATACACTGAAAGGGAGTCAACGGAGTAGTAGAGCTTATAAGGGAATTTTGTACTCAGAGAATCTCTGCCCAGGGTAGAAAATCAGACCATTTGCTTTGATTGTTATGGCAGTAAATTCTGAGAAATTTGCCCAGTTCATGATTTACCCACTCACACTGACCATTAGATTGAGGGTGTTATTCCAAATTTAGACTGACCAATATGCCCAATCTGTCCATGAATGCTGAGCATATTCTTGAAGTGAATTGTGAACCTCGATCGTTGTGAAATAGAGTTTCCACAGTTTGAAAGGCCGTAGGTAATTGTGGAAAGGGAATAAAGCGAACCCCATGGAAGTACTGATCTACCTCAGTGAGAATGAAAGTGTTACCATGCGAGTTGGAGAGATCTGTGACAAAATCTATGGCACTGGCCTGGTTAATCTCTGTATCAACCTCCCATCTGATGGGTGCCACAATGTCCTGAGGTGCAAGAATGTCAAACACACGTGATAAGGCATCAGCTCTGGTATTAGTGACTCCGGCAGTAAGTAATTTTAAAGTCAAACCAGGTGAAAAACAGGGAGCCAACCAAACATACTCAAGATTTTCATGATCTGTCCAAACAAGAAAAGGGTGTTGGGCTCCTTTGCAGTTCTCAAAAAGTGGAAGGCACTGGCCTATTTACAATGGCAGTGATTTTGCGATCATCCATGGTGACCCCTCTGCACTAATGAGGAAACCGAGGAACTCGGTGGTGTGGAACTTATATTTTTTACCCTTTATGTATAATTAGTTATCTCTGAGGCAAGTGAGGACCTGTCTGACTTGTTGGATGTGTGTTGTCTGGTCGGGGAATAGATGAGAATGTCATCAATATGAGCAATAACAAAGTTGCCAAAAATGTCTCACATCATTAATGAAGGCCTGAAAGACCTATGGAGCATTACGGATGCTGAATAGCATCACAATATATTCATAGTGCCCCTTAGTGGTGTGGAAGTGGTGTGGGCTCTCGAATATGAACAAGATTATATGCTCTGTGCATGTTCAATTTAGTGAAAACAGTGGCTCTTGTACGTATTTCTTCATAGCCAGATCATCTGCCTTAGTAAGCGGGTAAATGCTCACTTTGGGGGTCACCTGATTAGCAAGAAATTCAATGGAACAATCATAGGCCCAATGTGGCGGTAATTTATTAGCTTTAGACTTAGCGAATACCTCAATTAAATCAGGGTCATGAGTGAGTAGCCAAGGAGGTCTCAAAATAAGAGTGGAGGGCACTAACGTTTTTTTTTAATGGGTTGAGTGACGTGAGAGATGATGCCTGCGCCAACTAGGTCTTCATCCACCGCAGATAGTCACAGCGTCGTGCTCAATGACGTCGTAGGTATCTGGAGCTGGTCAAACAGATGAGCTTGGATGAAGTTTCCTTCTGCTCTTGAGTCGATCAAGGCTAGAAACACTAGTACAAAGTTGGCAGTACAAAGTTACAGGTATTTAAAGTGACTTAGAAACCATGTCCGGGTTGGCACTCCCCCTGGAACCGAGGCCTAAAGAGCCCTTCAGACACACCTGACAGTCAAGTAGAATGTGCCAAGCAATACAAACTGCACACTGCATGGGCTCGTCGGGGGTCACGTCAATGGGAGGTTGGACAAATGTTCCACGGGATCTGTTCAATGTCCACTGGCTAGGGAAGTTGGCGCCATATTTCAGTTGGTCCAACCAAATGGTGAGTGCAGTAAGAGCATTGAGAGTCAGTTCATCATCCTTACAAGCGAGCTCTATGAGAATGTCCACATTTAATCCATTGTTATTAAAGCTGGTTCGTTAGCTGCTAACGTGCGAAACTCAAGTGCCTAGTCCGCCACCGAATGACGACCCTGGCGCAGGCCTAACAATAATTCCCCGTGAGATCGGCTCTCGTGGGGATGACCCAGGGTGCTAGTCTTGGGTGGAGCGGGATTAGTGTTTAAGCTGGCTAGTGTGGAAGAGATCTCATGAAGAGAACACAGAGATCTGTGTTAACTGCAGTTGTTGGACCACTTGTTGTTGGGTTAAACTACCTACCGAGCTAGTAAGGGATTGGAACACCTGATTTTGTTCCCCCAGGAGAATTCCCTGTCTCTTTACCACCTGAGCCAAATCTTTTAGCTCCGCCATTGAAATAGAGGTGAGGTATACTGTCAGTCAGTGAGAAAAGACCTCGACGCACACAAAACTAGAAGATTTAGTTAACAGGTTTATTTAGGAAGAGCAGAGGTATACAGGGACTGGCAGAAGGCAGTACCATGAACAGACAAGGGTCAAAACCGGGAAGGCAGACAACGAGCGACTGAAACCGACTGGGAAACCTGAGAAACGTGAAAAATCGAAGATACCAGAAATAGAGTCGAAAGGCAGAAATAGCAACAGAAATAGAATACGCAATGCTCAGTACACCAGTACACCTAGCATCGCAACAGGCCAAACAGACTAGTATAAGTAGTGTAGAGTGGTACCCTGGTGTGTGTGTGTGTGGTACCCTGCAATAGATTGGCACACTGTCTGGGGGGTATTCCAGTGGACAAACTCTGGACAAACCGCGACCCTACCATACAAAGTGTACGTATGTAACAGCATGACTGACTGACTTACTAATAATAATAATAATAATAATAATAGTAATAATAATAATACCACAATCCTGTTGATTTCTTTATTCTGATTGCACAGACAGTATTTGTTAATTTAAGGCCAGCTACAAATCATTTAGGATGGAAAGTTTGCAGTTTCTTATTTACATGTCTGGTTTATTTTATTTATCTTGTTTATCATGATTATTGATTATTATTATTGATGATGATGATGATGATGATTATTATTATTATTATTACTTAAGAAAGAAAAGTAGCATGGCAGTTATATTCCACTTCATTAGGAACAGGACTCAACAACAACTCCCAGACTCCACGGTGGCCAAACAAGATGGCCAAAACAAAAAAAAATGTTTTGTTTATTTTCAGTCCCCAGCATTGTTTCGTGTCATTGACAGTATATATAAACTGGACCCAGTTATCCCGCTCTTTTTAATAGGGAGCATTTGTGCTAATCGTGTGACATCTTGATCGGCAATTGATTCCACAATGGGAAGATGTGAGACTACACAGGGGCCAGCATTACGCGAATCTCAGCTGCATGGTTCAAAGTACTGTACTGTTTGTAGGAGCTGCGCAGAACAATCTTTTAATAAAACTGATGTGAAAAGTGAATGTGAACTATTTGCCTACTGTGCTTGCAAACAGAGGAATGTGACCTCCACATTTAACCCATCTGTAACAGTGAAACAAACACAACAGCGAACACTAGGGGCAACGAACATTCTTGCCTGAAATGGGAGGCAGCAACAAATTACCGTGCCTGGGGAGCAGTTGGGAGGTTCGATTCCTTGCTCAGGGGCACCTTAGTCATGCCTTGTCCTTTGTGGGGATTGAACATCATAAAACTGGTTCCCTAACTACAAGGCAACGGCTGCCCCCTAATAAATGGAACATAGTGAAAAGTATCTGCTGTCCTCATTAGGTCCCATTGTGTTCAGCTATTTTGCGTTAACTCTGTCTTTCTTCACTGTGAAAAAAAATATTCTGTGTGAACCTGTACCAAACCATTTTTGAGTTTTGTACACCTGGTTTTGCTTTGTTCTGATTTTACTCCTAGCCTCTCATAATCTTGTGCCACTCAGACCTTGTGCTTGTAACTGACTTTGAGTTTGGATTGTGTTCCTTAAGCTTTGTTAACTGTTAATAATAAAAATAAAAATAAATACCTGCATTTGTGTCCAGACCCTGCAAAACACATTTGCAGTTATCTATTCAGCCAATCATATCATAGAGTAGTGAGCTGTGTGTGTGTGTGTGTGTGTGAGTGTGTGTGTGTGTGTGTGAAAATCCCAGGCGATCAGCAGTTGGTGTGAAATACTCACACCAGACCATCTGTTGCCAACAAACATGCTATTATGACATTTTCCCCATCCTGATGTTTGACATGAACAGCTCTTGATCTTTATCTGCATGACTTTATGTATTGTGCGGTTACATGATTGGCCGATTTGATAAATGTATAAATGAACAGGTTTTCCTATTACCATGACCGGTTCATGTATGTGTGATATGCAGAAACCAACTCAGGGATGTTTGACAAGAGTAAATGGCAAAATGTACAAAGCTGTGTCATTTTTAAATACGCCGAAGTGGCAGAATAAACTGTACACCAGTTTGTACACAATATTTGGTAGGTTCCCCACAGGAGTGTAGCACTGCAGAAATACAGACATACGTAATGAATATCATACTTCCTGCAGAGCGGTCCACAATTATGGTGTATTCTGAGGGGTAGGATTCCTGTGTTCCGCAGTGCTGTTGCGTGGAATCCCAGATGTGTTCGATATCGTTGATATCTGGTGACTTATGTCTGAATGACAAAACCCCAAACTCAGATGAGTGTTCCTCTAACCATAATTTGGTGTGTGGTGGCATGTTGTCCTGTTGGAAGAGGCCAAACCCATTAGAATAAATGCAGGACATGAACAGGTGTAACTTGTCAGAAAGGAGGCACAAATAGTGTTGACCTGTCAGAGGTGTTTGTAGATGTACCAGGGGTCCCATGGAATTCCAAGTAAACAAACCCCACACCATTATGGATCCACCACTAATCTGTCACAGTCTATACCAGTATTTCTGGTACTTCATTGCACTTTGGTATGTGCTGATATAAGAGGTGGGTAGTAACACACTACATTTATTCTGTTACATTTACTTGACAAAATTTTTGGATAAATTGTACTAGTTTCAATGCAGCATACTTTTTACATTTACTTGAGTATATTTGTGAAGAAGTGCTACTTTTACTCTGTTACATTGAGCTACATTCTACTCGCTACTTATTTTTATCGACCCGTCCTATGCACAATCTCTTCGTTTTGTTTTAGTTTGTTTTGTCGAGACTTCTGACAGAGGTTCTGTCACATGACTGCGTCTCGCCAATCAAATGTAGCCACTAGCGACGTTTGACTCTGTTTCACCAATCAAACAGAGCCAAGCCGTCACATGACCACACACGAAATCCCTGCGGCAAGCACTGGCGGAAAAGAGTACAGAAGCACAGTACAATGGCAGAGACAGCGGTGTGCGTTTCGCAACAACCTGAAGAGAATTTAATTGATGTTACTCTGTAAAGATTTAATTTATTACTGTTTTAGTTGATAGAGATATTCTCTACCTTTAAATTTGTTCACTGCCGTTTTATATTTTTGTTTATTCAGGTGTATTATTTGATGTTCTGATTATTAAACAAAGAGGTTACTTAGTCTTACTTGATCTTAATTGGGTGACTACCTGTTACTTTTACGTGAGTCATTTTATTCTAAAGTAACAATACTCTTACTTAAGTAAAATGTTTGGCTGCTCTACCCACCTCTGGCTGATAGTGAAAACGAATCGACTTCTCTAATCAACAGCACACCCACAAAATGTTTTATTCCTTACTTAATGCTGCCTGATTTTTATAAATAGAATAAATTCACCGGGTGTTAATACTTAACTTTTATCATAATTTTTTTTCATTTATAACTCCCATGATGTTTATGTATAAGTCAGGATTAGTGCATGTATTAATTTATTTATAGTAAAGTGTTCTTCTGAAGCTGAAGCAGAAATCTGAGTAAGTTAATTACTTTGCACACACTCTTACTAACATACACCTGTCACGTTTCACACTGCACCACTTTTCAGATTACACTGAAGTATAAGACAAACTGCTACACCTGTCCAACACTTGGTACATCCCCCACAGCTCATGGACTCCACAAGCTTGTGGAAATATTCTGTAGGCAATGAACACCAGACTTTCTGCAGAACTGTCCACAATTCTATTGTAATCTGAGGGGTAGGATTTCTGTGCTCCACTTTGCATGGCATCCCAGATGTGTTTAATAATGTTGAGATTTGGTGACCCATCAGAATGAATGCAGGACATAATTGGGTGTAACTATTAAAAAAAAGGCACACATATTGGTCACCTATCAGAGACATTTGTAGATGACCTCTGTTGACATGGCTTCATGGGGTTTTCTTTATACATGGATCGTCCTGTTTTCCTGAAACAGGTGAAAACATGACTCATCAGACCAGCCTACTCAGTTCCAGTCATCACATGTATAGTGGTGGTGTTGCTAAGCCCAGGCAAGGGTTATAGCTCTATGTCATGCTTTCATCAGGGGTATTTGAGTTGGGCACTGACTGCTAAAGCCCATATCTTGAAGGGAATGTTGCACTGATCTTTGTTTAGGCTCCAGCATTGAATTCTGACATTACTTGAGGCAGTGTTGCACGCCTATTATATGGAGCGATTCTTGCCAGCCGACCCTGGACATGTTTACTGAGTATTTTTATGGCCACACTGTTGTCATACATTTGAGGTTTTGCCGGAATTCTTATAGTCATGGTACACCCTTGAAATGGTGATATATAAGATCCTAAAGTAAGATCCATAAATTGTACTTATAGGAGTAGTTTTACTAAAGAAGCACTACTTTTACTCCATTACACTGAGCTACATTCTGCTCTACCCACCTCTGCCAATGACTTGCATATGTGGT
>JAOVVF010000029.1:2829249-2840537 GCA_028565595.1 Duopalatinus emarginatus | reverse complement strand
AGAAGCACTACTTTTACTCCATTACACTGAGCTACATTCTGCTCTACCCACCTCTGCCAATGACTTGCATATGTGGTGTTGCCGAGTATGCGTTTGCATAGGTTTATTTTTTTGGCACTTCATTTTTTAATAGCTTCATGATGTGGAATAAATACATATATTTCACTAATGATTTGTCAGTGGCTAGATAGATTTCAGACCTGGAAATAAAACAGAGCTTCTCTTTAGAGCACCAAAAAACCTCTCATTGAGGGAACAAGAGAATTTTCCATTGAGTTTGAGATGCTGTGTTTAATCAAGTCAAGCCTAGTGCAGTGAAATGTAAGCCTGAGTAAATCGTTCAAGAAGAGCTCTTTGAAGTCGAATGCTTATTTGCACTTCAGTTGCCTCTTCAAGACAACATGGGGATTTCAGCAGGTAGTCCTCACACACAAAACCATAGCATTAAACGTAACCTATTAGAAATTTGAGAGCGACTCCAAACAGCTGGATTTGTTTTCTTATCGATGCTGGTGGCATCTGTTTATTTATGATGCATCTCGCTCGTTGCATCGCAGCGTGCCGCAACATAACAAGTAATTATTTCAGTGCCTGGCAGCGGCGAGCTGATTAAAGATCTAAACTCCAATAGGGACTGTAAAGTCTGAGCTTTGTAGAGGTGCCTAAGGAAAGAAAGTGGCCTGGCTCTACATCACAGGTTTTTCAATATAGTCCTCTGAGACTTTCCGGCGGTTCTGCTTAATTCCTTTCTAGCACCAAAGCACACCTGAGCCAGGTGAGAAAGCTGATTGTTGTCTTCCTTGGGTGTGTTTAGGATTATTCTCACTGGCATTTTGTGCATGGCATTTCTCAAGTACAACTATTTCATGGAAATTCACCATTTTTAAGAAAAAAAAACAGGACTTCGTTAAACTTAAAGGTGACATAACCCTTTTCTACAGGTTAATCCAGTTCTCTTGGGTCTTAATAAAAATGTCTGTGACATTCTTTGGTCAAAATATCACATGGATGGTGTCTTTTCTGCCAGTCTCAGTGCCTGTTGATTTAAATGCTAATGGGTTATTGCTCAATTAGCCCCCCTCTGCTACAGGGTGTGCCTATAGTCACATTATGTCGATGAAAGTGGCCATTAGGAGTGATGTCAAGTGCAATGTCCAACATGTCTAACATTTTGGACGTCTGAAGACCAGACGTACTTCTGGATATAAAGCTCTATAATATTTCCATTTCTCAATCAATTGTAATGAGTTTTTTTTTTTAAATGTTCAAGGGTTTCTGATCTGCATTGAGTACAGAAACGTAGTTACTTTAAATCTTGATAGTGAGACCAAAATCACTCAAAATCCAGCCAAACACAAACTTTGTAGAACACACATACAGGTTGTTGCTGACTGTAGCTAGGAGTTTGTCATTAAAAATTAGCTCTTCTGCCCTTTAAAGCTGGGAGCCGATGGAGTGCTTTATGTCGGTCTGTACAACCGACAACCCAGCAGTCCCCATGTTTAACTAACGCTAGCAGTTCTGTCACTGCCGAGAAAAAATAGGGGTCCTAATTTCAATAAAAGCAGTAACCAAAGCAAATGTGAAATGTCTGATTCTCAGAATCAGGATTCAGCCTTAACCCTGGGCCTCTGAAACTTTTAATGTATAGACATCCTACTTAGGGAATAAAACAATGCTGTTTTAAAAAAGTAATAAATAAAAATAAAAGGGTGAAATGAAGCAGATT
This sequence comes from Duopalatinus emarginatus, assembly GCA_028565595.1. NCBI lineage: Eukaryota > Metazoa > Chordata > Actinopteri > Siluriformes > Pimelodidae > Duopalatinus > Duopalatinus emarginatus. Next base: position 2,838,808 of record JAOVVF010000029.1, on the reverse strand, counting down.
TACTCTACCCAATAGAGTTGACTATTTTCCTACAGCAGTGCAGTGGAAGTGTTTTATTTCTCCTATACTACAATTTGTAATTTATTAAGGAACACTTGCTATCTGTATTTCTTATCCATTTATACTTACATTTAATTCTGTGGATGTTTTGATGCTGTCCACTAAACAATCTTCTATCAGTAAGTTTCGCTGTTGTAATGATGTCCACTGGAAAACTAGATGTCAACTAGAAAATTCTTATCACTTACATTAAATTATCACTTATAGAGCTTGTTATGTTACAAAGTAACTTCAGAAACCTGTCCTGATGACTTGCCTATGGTGGAAAACCTACTGACTGTTACCGAGTACATAAACATGTCCTTGCATTACTATCATTAACTAGCAATGCTATCATTGGTGTGTGAGTTGAGATTTTTTTAAATTGGTAATTTGAATTTTTTATTTTTTTTTACTTGTTAAGATGAGTTGCTGCACTTTTACTTGAGTAAATAATGTGGCTACTTTTATCACATCTATTAGACAACATCAGATTAAAACCCACTTTTGTATGAGACACCATAAATCTGACAATTTTAAAGCATTGACTTTACATTTATGGCATTTACCAGACACAGAGCAACTTAAAAAAAGTGCTTAGTCAGTAACTTAGTCAGTTGCTTTAGTCAGTATTTAGAGCTAGGATCCTGCCAGAATGAGCCATATAGTAGCCAGTACAAACAATTACAAGCAAAAGAATTTGTATAACCTAAATTAACATCTAAATTATATAAAACCTGTGGAGATTCATAAAATTGCTAAATTATGCAGACCCTGAGGAGACGAACAGGACACAGTAAATACACTTAGTGCATTAGTGCTCCATTAAGTACTTTCAAAATGAGGAGGCTTTTCATTCATGTTTGAAGACAGAGAGAAAATTTTGGATGCTTGTCTCCCATGTGCCCTGGAGAATGGTGGGTCAAGTCGAGCCATACTTAATGAAACTACATTTGGCAGACACCCTTATCCAAAGTCCACTTACACTTATCTGATTTTTATACAGTTGAGCAGTTGAGGGTTAAGGGCCTTACTCCAGGCCCCCCACAGTGGCAGCTTAGTGATGAATTCATGACGTTCTGAGCAGAACTACTAAGCTACAACTGCCATTGTTGAACAGTCTGACTTGGTAAACTTTGACTTGCATTGAGCTTTTGAAGGATGGTCTTGGTATGACAAGGTACAAGGCATTCATTTTAGCCCATATTTTAGATGCTTTTCTGTTGCGCTTTCCTGAAGCTTGTTTCGATTTGGGGCAGTAACAGGCTTGTGGTTAAGGGGCCAGCCTTTTAACTGGAAGGTTGTTGTTTGGTTCCCACAACTAACATGACATGGCTGAAGTGCCCTTTTCAGCAAGGCATTTTTTGAACATGATTTATGTGTATAACTATTAAATATAAACAGTTTAAATGTCGGTATAATACATTCATACATTAACGTATCAATTGTGCCATTGGTTACATGATCTGAAGCTGATCAACTCTATTCTAAGTATTTACTGTGCCTAAGAAATATTCCAGCGCTGGATGAATCTGTTTGTTGATTGGCAGAATGCATCACAATTGTGGAATCACCGGTTCTTCCTTCTTAACTTGAACTGATTACGCCACATTGCTCCTCCTCCTGGGATGTTTTACACCAGTGGCCATTGCAAGTCCTCCGTCTGCAGAGATAAAGATTGATCAGGATTTCTTTGTGATCTTGTAATCTCGGCAGCTCCATTCAATCTCTATAGTGTTTGTTTCTGCTGACCATGATGCTTTCCACTACTGTGGCCTTTCCACCGAGCTCTAAATGGCAGCTAGAGGGAGACTCATAGAGACAAAGATCGGAGTGAATGAGGAAGGGAGAAGGGATGAGGGGAAAGAGAGAGTATGCAGTTCATCATTCGCTCCTGTCTTGGTCTCTGCCTGCCAGAGGGGATGAATAGTCTTCTTTAAATAGCTCTGATTAATTAGAGCTTTTAATTGCTAGTGTGGCAGTAGTGCTGGCTTCCTCCTGCCAATCACAGCGAGGAGGCGAGGCTTAGGGTAGCATCCAGACACCTGCAGGCTCTCCTCATCTGCTTTGTTGACACCAGACACATGTTAAGCAACCCACCAAACACACACTGTCCCTTGTCACCATAGCAAGCCTGAATAACTGAAATGAAATTTGACTTGAGTCATTCAACACTCAAACACGCATACACACACACTGACTCTGGTGCCTGCTGCCTCATCACATCCTTTCAGGCTGATTGCATCAGCACTATCTACTCGTCTGCTCTATATACTGCATGATTGCTCTCTCTGTAGTCCAGGTCCCTCTTTTCTTTCTTGCATTAGTTTGCATCAGTATATACGCTTAAGTGTCACTCCACAAGTTTTCATACATTCAGTGATGACTTAAGTCAAGATGCTCAACTCATGCTCGTGTGTTTCCTGTGTTATTCCCGGAAGCTCTGAAATGGACATTTGTTCTTGTCCTTTTTTAGTACTGACACAATAAAACTGGATAAGATCCAGAATTTTTTTGTGGAGACTTTGCTAAGACAGCACATATCCAAGTCCGTATGCAGGCTTCATTCCATTCATTTAATTTGAAATCTCTGTCAGATCTGCATGGTACCTGGTTGTTGCAGCATAGAAGAATGTAACCGTACAATGACGAGTCAGCATATCTAATCTATGTAACAAAAGGATCACACCATTCAACTGGGGTATAAATTCTCATGAATTGCTTAAATGATGTTTAACTGAGTGAATGCGAACTTCTTTTTGACCACTGTGTAGTGGGCAGCCCATATCTGCAGCACTTGGGGAGCAGTTGGGGGTTAGGTGCCTTCAGTTATAAAAACTACAAACTGAATATATCTCTTTTTTGGGTTGAGCATAACCTGCAAAAGATGCCTTTGCTTCCTAGTATGTCCATTAGGGTTCATCCTCAGCAGCAGTGAGTGACGTTCAGTTGATGAGACTCCAAGCTGATCAGTTGCACATCAGAGTGGATCAGGCATGTCTTGATAGCAGGAGTTGGGAATGCCACCTGTGCAACAAGTCCAGTCTTGACATGTCCTTGCTACTAAACATACCACAGTCACCTGTCAGTGGTATTATAACAAAGTGGAAGCGATTGGGACCAACAGTAACTCCCAGCCACAAAGTGGTAGGCCACAAAGTGGTAGGCCATGTAAAATGACAAAGCAGGGTCAGTGCATGCTGAGGCCCGTAGTGTACAGAGGTCGACAACTTTCTACAGACCTCCAAACTTTATACGGCCTTCAGGTTAGCTCAGGAAAGGTGCATAGAGAGCATCATGGAATGGGTTTACATGGCGAAGCAGCTGCACCAAGCCTTACATCACCAAGCTTAATGCAAAGCGTCGGATGCAGTGGAGTAAATCATGCCACCACTGGACTCTAGAGCAGTGGAGATTCTTTCCCATTCTTTCACAAATGTTTGTAGAAGTAGTCTAAATGCCTAGGAGCTTGGTTTTACATACCTCTGACCAGGGACGTGATTGGAACACCTGAATTGAATGATTTAGATGGGTGAGTGAATACTTTTGGCAATACTGTTTGGTATAAAGAGCATAACTCTACCCTGTTTCTTCACCTCCCAACTCGGTCAAGCTACATGTACTATGGCTGAGGCACCAACATCAGTGTCTGACCTCACAAATGTGCTTTTGAAAGAATGGACAAAAATCCCCAAAACAAAATTCTAAACCTTGTGGAAAGCCTGTTGAAGCTGTTATAGATGCAAAGTGTGGGCTGACATATTAAACCCTATAGATTAATAATGTGCGTGAAAGCAGCCAAGCAAATACTTTTGGCAATATAATGTATATATTGTGTGTTTTTGAGATGTCCAGGTATATAGAAACAGTATATATTTGGTGGATTAGTTTAGTCACAGATGAAGGGACCACCACACAAATTTGTATCCACATTCTCAACAATTTCCAAATGATGTATCTGATCTAAAATAGCAGCTTTGACAACGTCCCATGTGCAAATCACAGGTTTATATTCATGTGTTCATTCCTATATATATATGAATGTATACTGTATTCTGATAATGATCTATATTCTGTATTTTAATAGCAACACAAATTTGACATATAAGGAGTCTCCAGTGTAGCAGTCAAAGGTAAAGCTTTTCTTTTCATTTTTCCGTCAAGAGTATTTTGTGCGGTGGAATTGGAACTGATGTCTCTGTTCATACCTGCCAAGTGGGTAGAGTGTGTTTCATGCAAGTTTATTTCAAAGCGTTGTCTTGTATTGTGCAGTACTGTGTGATCTGGGATTAGGGGGTTAAGGTTGGGGTTAGTCTTATAGGACGAGTTGGATCAGCAATCCATCTATTTTGGGTCATTTTCCAGAATTTGGTTACAGCGACATCCAATTGGTTGTTCCAGACCAACGCACAACTTGAATATAACTACATTAATAACGGTAGGAGTGGTGCAAGGAGAGGGTGGGGTATGCACAAAGCCAGATGTGATAACATCTGTGTCTGTGTGATATTTCTTCATTATAAACAGCAGGCATGGAGAAAAATTTTGCCCTTATACCCCGAGCTGAACTGATATCTCATGGGTGATCTGCAGTGCACATTCCGTCAGCTCAGCCAAGACAAGACAAAAAGCCTCTACAAATGTTTAACTATTAACATTTTCCATTCACATGACCATCCACAGGGTAATCGTGCATGCTGTAGGTTCTCTGTGAAAACAAACAATGTATATAAATCACAGACTTGATAAAACATGATAGATTAAAACATGTTAGAGCTGTCACTGTAATAGCATCTGTCTGGCCTTGTGTTGTCAAGCAAGGGCATACATATCCATAGCAAACAACCATCAAGTAATGACAGCTATCTCTATCTGCTACAAAACGGGAAATGTCATGCTTAAATCAATGCCAAAAAAGACAAAAAAAAAAAACCCACAAAACAAACCATACATTTTTTCCTAATTTTTTCAGGTATATTTTTTGATGTATAAAGTTCCCACCCATCACATAGCTCTCCCCCATCATGTGACTGCAACCAACCAGGGTAGGTAGCTGTCATAACCAGGGAGTTTGAAGGATATCAGGTGATTTCTCCAAGTCCAGTGCAGCCAACTGTAGCATCTGTATTGAGCTGCTGTTCATGCAATGTCAGGGCGGTTAGTACTCGGAGGAAAATGGCCCGCCCACTTCTGTATACATGAGCTCGCAGACATCCAGGATTGGCAAATGTTACTTGTAATTGACGTTGAAGAGAGAGTATGCCATCCCCCCCTTCCTGAGAGCACAGCCAACCTGCTATAACCCAGGAATTCAACTCTACCATGCCACTAGAGAGCCCCAAACTGCATGACAAAGCAGAATTGACAACATTTTGTGAAATATTTGTTGTAATTAACAGAGCTCAGACTTATGCTAGTCTAATACAAAAGTAGAAAATGCTGAAATTTTGGCTGCTTTTGGCTGCACAGCTTACACAGACAGTTGTATGTTCGACACTTTACATAATCTAGGAGTATTCATTTATTTTGATAACAATAAAAACATATAATCCTTGATATGGTAACGTTGTGGAGATGTTTTCTTGAATATTTGTTAAAGGAGTCTCCAATGTCAGTGCTTTGTAACGGTCAATGTTTTGTAATTTTACCTTTAAATGAACAGAACTAAACAAAGTAAATTATTTTGTAGACGTTCTAAACACATCAAATTAACTATAAGTGAATAAAAATGATAAAATAAAGTTCTGTAGCATAATAATGCACGTTTAAAATTGCTGTGGTATAAGTGGAATGAAACACGTCAAGATGTGCTTTAACTAATAAACTTGGGTGGTGGTAGTAACTGCACATTTCACCCAGCTTCGTTAAACCACACCCATCACTATGCACATTTGGGGGCGGGGCTTCAGCATTGGCCATGATGTTTGTTTTGGAACATTGGTTTGTATGGCTGCCATGTCTAAGCTGAAGGTTGAGGCTTCTGGTAAAGGTGGGTTTGTCATGTTCTTATGTTCTGTTATGCATCCACCTCCCTCTTTGGCCCATTAGAAATGTAGTGCACAATCAACTGCTTGGACCTACCTTCAAAGAAGTAGCAGTCAGTGATACTGCCAAACAGGAAGGTAAGTCATTTGTTGGTCTCCATAACTGTCAGTTTAAAGTCAAACCTGAACCGTTATAAGATCCAATGTGACACAAGTGAGCAATTTATGTACTTCATACAAAAATCGGCTACTACACCGTACTGAAAGATGGTTTTGAATGTGTATTTATATTTCAGCCCGTAGTGTTGTGTTGTGTTGTGTTATGTTATATTATATATCAGGAAACCATGCAGTATCTTAGTAGCCATATTGATTGCTATAAGTTAGTAGTTTATGCTGTAGTTGGTGCTTTAAATGTCTCTGCACATTCCTAGCCATCATTGATGATTTGTCTATAACCGTGTGTCCTGTCATGTTTTATTCCTAAAAAACTAAACAGTGAATAGTGTATCAGGGTTGTACTCTGTGGGTCCGTTATGTTTATTTATTTGCCACAATGGAACCCATAGCCACAAGATAGATGCTCCCACCAGCAGGGAGCAGAAAGAGGCATGCAGTTTCAGAATTTTTAAGTAGGCCTGTAATGCATTGCCCTTTGATTCCTCTTTTGTTCTTCGAGTTCTCTCAGACTCAGACGGGGCTCTATAAGGTTCAGGCTCCCCCCGCTGGCTGTTGCAGGATTTATCACAGAGAGCTTGGCAACTTTGGGAGAGTGTAACATTGTCTGGGTTCTCTGGGCTGTTTGAGTATGCTCCGCGCTTGCTTCTGATTGATGACTCGGCCGGCAGGGCGGAAATCCGTCGCATTGGTCTGGCTGGGCCTGCTGATGGATGGCCCCTTGGAGGCCTGGGGGTCACAGAAGTGCTCCAAACCTGCAGGGCCAACCTGATGGAGAGAAAAGGGCGGAGGAAGCACGACCTATCTCTCTGCCTACCATCACTCGGTGTATACTTGTGCTCGATGCTGCACTGTAACTGTAACATTATGGAGGCAGGAAGGCAGAATTAATGGAGTTTGAATGAACTCTGTTTGGTCAATGATGCTTTAAAAAGGGCAAAACAGTGAATGGCGGTTCTTTTTAGATACTTGTTAGTCAGTGTGAGTGCTGGAGGCTTGCAGGCTGTATAAGGTTTATCTAAGAAGCAGCTAGTTCATTTCACATCATCAAAATATGAAAATATATTGAATATATGCCAAATACTGTGTTCATGTTTTACTGTGATACTGTCTTTTTCTACTAGACATTTTAAAAAAATTATGTTGCTTGAACAGGAGATAAAAACAGCATGAGAATTATTATAATTAATTTTAAATATGTTTTCATTGTCAGTGTTATGTAAGATGCACTATGTGTAGCCAGTCACAAATAGCTTGAACAGGTACCAAAACTATGACTCAGTGCTATTTAAAGAAAATTCAGGGAAGCTTCTATGAGTCAGATTAGTTTCCCTGAGGTTCCCACACACTGACTGATCAACTGGAATCCATATACGGCTATAATATTAAATCTGGCTGCTAAAACATTTCTAACCCGTTAAGATATGGACTACACGAGCTCTGAAGGTGTGCTGTGGTATCTGTGGATCTTCCCAGGGATCAGATCACTCAGGCTAGCCTTCACCTCCATGTATATCAGTGAGTCTTGGGCAGCCATGACCATGTGACCAGTTCAGCAGTTGATCTATTGTTAGGTATTAACCACTGTATACTGGTACATACCATACAAGACATAACCATCACAATTTGGTTTTTGTCAGTATACCTTAAATCCTTATGCTTGCCCATTTTTCCTGTTTGCAACACATCAACTTTTAAAACTCACTAATCATTCACTGCTTAATATATCCCTCATCTTTGACAGGTGACACTGAAAAAGAATTGTTATTCACTTCAACCATCAGTGGTTTTGTGGTTTTAATGTCACTGGTGTGTGTGTGTGTGTCCCATAACTGCATATAGATAACTGTATTACTGAGATGAGAAGTCTTAGAAATGAGCCTCAGAGAGAACCATTTGAGTCTGACAGTTGGTGGGTGGGAGCTGACTCTTGTTAGGATATCCTCGTCTCGCTGGCTCATTAGGGCTGACTGCTCCCTTCATAAGCTCACTGTAATGGATAGAGCTGGTCTGACCTATTGCATCGTTTCTGCTCCGGGACTCTAATGAGCCCGAAGAACAAACCGACGTACTTTTGTCAAGGTTAATCTGTTTTGGGAGACCTTATGGTGGATGACATGACCTGCACCATTTTATTTTGCATGGGAAGTATGAAAGGGGATAAAACCTTATTCATTATGGATGGTACTTGTGTCAGCAGATGATGGAAATGCTTTTTCTTCTTGCGAGGAAGAAATTGGTGGGCCTGTGTGGCCCTGGTCTATGCCCATGCAACATGCCTGACTTTGATGCCCTTAACTAGCCAGATTGCAAATGGCCTGGGAGAGAACGATGAGATTAATTGGCATAGATGAAATGTCAGCACCTGTGGGGAAAGGCACTTGATCCTGATGAGACCCAGAAACATCAGCACAGGCCTGCTGTAATCATGTCCAAATGCAAGAGCTCTGTGGGGGAATGCTTATTTCTGTTGCTGTAATCCTGCTTTGCTACACTGGGAGTCATTTTCTGGCAAAAAAAAAAAAACAGCATTTTTTTTTTCTTGTTCTCATGCTGCAGCAGCTGGCTTTCCATTTCCAACTTGACCCAAACAGATGCCTGTATTTCTCCAGCACTGTTCTAATTTTGCCCTAACGTTTATTCCAATTCGATAATAAGCTTTTGGTGGATTGGAATCTTTCCCAGTAGCACAGGGGAGAAGATCGTTCCAGAAGATGGCCATACTCGACAAGACGCATTAACATGATTGCAGGCGTTAATCAAGCGTGTGCATGGTCAAGAGCTTCGAAATGGTCACCTTTAATGTCATCCTTGCTAAAAAAATCAAGCACGGAATGATCATTGTACTAAAACAAACTGGTAGACTCGCATAGTCAGCTAGTAAATATGGACACCAGCATAACCACGTTGTTTCAGCCATGGCAAAGGTGGTAGACTATTTGGTGTTTAGTGGTTAAATGTTTGTACTGGACACACACACTAATTCTAGGCATTGTGTCTGCATCACCTTTTCTCCAGACAATCAACAATAAATGCTTGAGACTTTTTAATTCCTTAATCATATGATGTATCTTTAGAAAAACTTCTCTACAAGGTTGTCTGAGGACACAACAGGTAGTGCAGGGTTAGGATTACCACAACAGGGTGCTGTATTCTCAATTTACTGTTAATGTCTGGTACAACTTTGAGATCCGTTTTGTCCAAATGGGTTTCCTCAGGTTTCCTCCCACCTCCTAGAAACATACCTGCAGATAGATTAGCTACTGCCTCTAGGTATCTGATGATGCCCTGAGATGCACTGGCATTTGTCCAGGGTGTATTCTGTACTTATATTTAAGATTCTGGATCTACCACTACCC
>JAOVVF010000029.1:2765286-2782376 GCA_028565595.1 Duopalatinus emarginatus | reverse complement strand
TTGGTCTTTCACATTAAATTCCAATGAAATATATTTATGTTTGTGGTTGTAATGTGACAAAATATGGAAAAGTTCAATGGGTATGAATACTTTTGCAAGCTGCTGTGTATTGATTATTGTCCTCAGCCTACCTAAACTGTTTCATTCCTAACTTACAATGAAATAAAGAAATATATTATGGCAAACAGGAAAAAAATGGTTCATTGATTTGATATTGTCATATCACCCAGCCCAATCTTAACCATTTATATGTACACTGAAGTGCCAGAAAAACTGGTACAGATGTGCCTATGAAAAATGCATGGTTGGTGTTGGCTTCATAATGTAGTTGTAGTTGGTTTAGATGGCATTCTGTCTACATTATGGTTAGGAAACATGCATCTAGGATGCCAAGCAACACTGGTGGCTCACCAGTCTGAAACTTGGTAGATTCCCCACAGGGCAGGACTTCATAAGCTTGCAGAAATATTCTGTAGACAATGAACATCATGCCTTCTGCAGGTCCACAATTATCCTGTAATCTAAGATGTACTATTTATATGATCTACTGTGCGTCGAATGACATCCGAGATAAGTCTGATAATGTTGAGATCTGGTGAGAATTAGGTGGGAATGACAAAACCGTCTCAAAACCATGTGTGGTGGTGCACTGTGATGCTGGAAGTGGCCAAACCCATGAGAATGAATTCAGGGGTGTAACTCATCAAAAGCACACATAGTTTTTACCTGTCAGAGATGTTTGTAGACGTACCAGGGGTCCCATGGAATGCCAGTTAAACAAACCCCATAGCATTATAGATCCACCACCGACCTATGTATTTTGCACTAATTTTTCTGGCATTTTATTGTACATTTCTAATTATCTTTATGTTTTGTTTAAATATTTGCTAGATGTAGACTTCTGCTTTAAGTATAAGGCAGAAGGAAGTAGGATTGGATGAAAAAAAAAGACAGAGGGTTTAATGGAATTGCAGCCTATCACCTGTGGTGAGTCGAACAGTGCAGTGTGTGTGTGTGTGTGTGTGTGTGTGTGTGTGTGAGAGTGATCTTTCTCTCTCTCAGTATGTATATTCCTGTGCTCTGCACTCCACTGCTGCTGTTGCACCATGACCTTTCCTAGCTCACAGCAGCAAATCAATCCTGTTAGCATCATTCCTTTCCTCACGCTCCATGCCTCCCGCTTTCTCTCTCCCCCTCTCTCTCTGCATGACCCGAGCATACCACAGACCGTACAACCCAGATCTCGTCCAGATAGTTTCATATTCATGCTTTCTCTGACAGAGTAATCGGCGCAAGACACCAGATACGGCTAGCGTTAGCTGCTCATATCCGTCCTTCACGCTGTAATGAGGTCCCACTGAGAAATCACCCACTCTCTTTTCATCTCTCTACTTTTCATTTCCCTTGGTTACTCTTTTCCCCCCTTCTCAAATTCTAATCCACAATTTTTTTTATCTCCCAGTCAGAGTGAGCATTATATTTTGTGTGTGTTTGAGAGGTCTAGGCATGGTGTACTGATATGTGGTATGACAGGATTATGGTGCATTAAACGTCTGGATTCAGCCTGAATTATTTTTTTTAGTCCTGTGGTCAGCCTGCAATTCAGTCCATGGCCATCTGAGATGGAGATGACCATTTGTTACTTTTCAACTTTGTTGTGGCAGGTAACACCATGGACTCGATGACGGTGAGTTTGCGATAATCAATATTGCTATTAGCAATGACCCTACAGATCTTTCAATTACTATTTTAAAGGTTGTTCCACAAATTTGGGTAAGACAGCCCTCTGCTGTAATCTTCAATCCAAAAGTGCAGGCTCATTGTTTGTACCTTGAATTATGAAGTAGGCATTGGGAATCATAAGAGACTCAGGTACAGTGGTTCAATACCATTCACTCCTTTATAGGCCACATTTTATTATCAATGTGGGATTTCTCTGGGAGACAGCAAATAAGATAGGAGTGATATGTCTATTTCTTCTAGTTTTAGTAAGGACTCTCGCTGCTGCAGAACTAACTGGAGCTCTGTTTATGTGCCTCCTGGAATATCCAAACAGCAAGGCATTACAGTAATCAAACCTAGAGGTAGGAAAAGCATGAAATAATATTTACATATGATGTAAAGACCTTACATTTCTTATCTCATCAATATTTCTAAGATGAATGAAGCCGATCCTAGTGATAATATCTACGTGTTATGGTTTCCATGGATCTGGACTCAAGTGTGGTGCGCTGCCCCTTATAGTAGGTCAGCACATGTTAACCAGCTGTGAGAGTATGGGGGATGCTTGTTGGCGAACAGAAAATATAGTTGGCATTTTATGCACCCAGAATGAAAATAATAAGTGAGTGGCATTTTAACGGCGGTCATCAGCACGGCTTTCCTGTGCACTAACCCTCTGCATTAGTGGGCAAGCTTTACAACTTGCCTCAATAAATAACTGATAAAGCAGGGGAGAAGGACAGATGTGTGGTCATTGTGAGCCAAAAAGCTGCTTGTAACGACTTCCAGTTCATGGTTTTCACGTCCTGTGACTGTTATCCTCATTTTCTTTTGCTTATTTTCCCTTTTAATCGTTATCTTTATATTCTTATTCTTAACTTATTTCTGTGCTTTACTTAACCCCCATTTCTTATACACTTTTTTATATTTATTCCCCTGTAGTCTCGCTTATGTGTTAGGCGAAGTGAGAGAGTGAACTGGCTACCAGGCCGATGAATGAACAGGAGGAGTGGTTTGCCTTGGTTTGGGGCAAATCACCTAGTGTGGCAGAGAATCTTTAGGGTGGTCCTTCCCGGCTTGGACAGGACCAGCTAAGAGGTAAAGAGGAAACAGCCTGTAGGCTGGAAGAGATAGCGTGGTGACTTCTCCAACATGGAGAAGTCCCCCAAAAGAAGTCACACCTAACACCTAACCTCTCCCTGACACCAATTGTTACTTTGGGCCTTCAGGCCCTACATGACAACCCTCTATGAGGTCTGTCTACCAGCTTGCCTTAACCAATTACAAGCTGCAAAATAGCAATAGTGTGTGACAAAGAGCCTTGATTGAATCTTGACTTAAATAGAGATGGGCAACTGGTAGTATAGGTTGGCTCCCTCTGGTGCCAGCAGAGGAAATAGCCCAGCACCTGGTGGTGACCAGCTTACTGGGTTGGCTCCCTCTGGTAGGGGCAGAGGAAGTTAAATGACCCCTAACAAGAAGAGCTTCAAATGAAAGACTGGAGTCAATAATCACAAGTTTATTTGCTGTTGTACATTATGTTAATGCAAGACCATCCAGAGATACTACTGAATCTGAACGCTTACCTCTGGCTGCTTGTTATCCCAGGAAGTACTTCTGCCTAATCAGTATATTAAAAGAAAATCACTCAGTATTCAAGGTCTAGTCCAGTCTCAAGATTAGGAAAGCATGTAGCTATGTGTCTTTCTTGATGTTTTTTCATTAATTTGGAATTTTTGCCATTTCAAATGTAGAGAATTGAGATGATAGACAAGTGTTTCTACAGTGAAACTAGAGTTTTACTAGAAATCCTGTTTTTCATAGTATTAATTCTGGGCAAATGTAATACCCAACAGCAAATTTAATTTATTAAATCGTAATTTAGGAGAAAAAGGTTTCCATTCAGAGAAGCTTTTAAGTCTTTAACACAGTCTCTCTTTGTTCCTCTGCTCACCCTCCTTTGTATTTTCCTGCCCTATTTTTCTCTTCCCTCCCTCTTATTTTCCCATCATCTTTTACCCTCGTCTTTGTTCTTCTCTCCCCTGCAGTAGTTAGTTTGAGTTGTTTGTTACATGCAGTGCCCGTTAAGGGAAAGCTTTACTACATCATCTCGGTGAAGTGCTGTGTCAGGCTGCGGTGGAGCTGCTGCTAATTATGGCTAACTTTAGCCTAAACAAGTTGTTAATTTCCAGCTCTCTGATGGAGTGATTAATCAAGCTGGGCTCAGACAGGAGGGGAAACGGATAGAAAAGAGCAAAAGTAGAGTGGCTGTTAAAAAAGCAAGGGATGGAGGAAGAAATGGAGTTGGTGGAGAAGAGGAGGAGAGGGTGAGAGCAGGAGAGATGGCCATCTATCAGTGACTCAGCTCTCTCCATGCTGGAGAACAGCTTTCCAGCATCTGTGACTCAGACTCTGTGGGAGACTTATTATATGTGAGTGTGTGGGAGTGTGTGAGTAAGATCGTATGTGGATGTGTGTGTGTGTGTGTGTAAGGGCACATGCATGTAAGTGCTCTCCTGTCTCCAGAGATTCAGAGCAGCGGTCATGTGATATGATGACAGAGGATGGTTTATCTCTCTTACCCTGTTATCAGAGCTGGGAATCATGGTGTCTGTCATCCAGGAACCAAACCTTGAGCCTGAGGCGCGGATGGTGATGGGGTTACTCACGCCTGTCAGCTTCCCACAGCCTGGATTTATAACACATACACACAAACACATACTGTTACCGCTTTCTGGTTTTTAGTTAATTAAATGTTAACAGAATATTGTAGTATACTATAGTGTTTTGTTGTTTAATGACCAATGCACTTAGATAAACAGTTACCTTAAGGGTTCTTTGAACAATTAACATTTCTTTTTTATTTATATATTGTATCATTTTATTTATCTGCTCTATTATCTTATCTATTGTATTTTTCTTTTCTGGTTTTCTCTTTTTTAATCCCAAATATCAGAAAAATTGTATAAATAATCACTCTACAGTAGTATACAGTAGTGGTGTAACATAATATGCCACTATTCAATTCAATTTAACTTTATTTATGTAACACTTTTACAATGGACATTATCCAAAAGCAGTTTAGTATACCCAGGAAATTCATTATAGGACATGTATTTTTAACATGAAATATAATTTCTGTTGAATTTTATCAACTGATCATTGATGGACACGACTATTAGAGAATAAAACTGTCCAGTCCTAGTTTTCCTGCAATTAATATTTATATCAGGCGAAATCCAAAGACAAATCTAAGTGTATCTTTCGTCTCTCAATCATAATGATCTGTAGACTATCTGTCTATATAGGTTCATTCTCAGCAGTTCAGGCGATGAGACTCCAAACAGAGGTATGGTATCTGTTTAGTGCTTGAAACAACTGCAACAACATCTATATTAAAGTTTATTAATCATGACTAATAGGAAACAAATAAACCTGACTAATGCATAAATTATTCCTCTCTGTACTTGTATCTGTTTAGAGAAAATCTGTTCATTATGAGTAACACATTTGTACCTGCTTAAATCTCTAATGAACTACAGTAAAAAACAAAGATAGTGAATCAATACTGAACAAAATCACATAATAAAATATACAATAACAATAGCATTTTATTTATAATAAAAAGGGATCCCATGGATGCTGATTACAAATATTGTAGTTTATTATAGTATAGTATTATGTATTATAGTATGTCATACTTTACTGGCTGATACTCTTAGACTCTAGACAGAAAGGCTGTTAAAAAGTTAAATGTTCTTAGCTTAGTTATCTACTTAAAATCCTCTGTAATGGCAAAATTATTTTTTTAAAAATAATTCAAAATGCTATAACTTTATTTACTAAAAAGAAGCTGTCTGTTCCGAGAAGGCTGTACTTTTCAGAAATATATACCTATAGAATAGGGGTTTTCTTCTTTCCAATAGCAAGACACTTTAACAGCGATGGAGATGACAGTAATGACACGTCTGTACACATTGCTATTTGTTGTTACGAGAGCAATGAAGTGGGAAAACGTGAATAGAAGTAGGTCATTTACATTCTGGTAACTTTGGAACCCTAACGATTGAATGTAATGTTTTGACTACAAGTCATTATATCACCAAGCATTTTCAACATCTACTGGTTTTATTACAGCCTCAGAAGCACTCTGCTTACACAGGTGGTGTAGGAATGTCAAAATGTTCTGATTCCACATCTCTCTTTTTGTATATTTGTTACAGAAACCACTCCATTCTCTAAAAAGGTTTAGTCTACAACCTTCCGGGTATGCAGCCACCTCATGGACTAAATAAATATACATTGAAATGCCACAAAACATGGTACTGTTGGTGGCTCCAAAATGATATGGGGTTTGTTTAGCTGACATTCCATGAGACTCCTGGTACATCTACAAACATCTCTGATAGATGAACAGTATGTGTGCCCCTTTCTGATGAGTTACATCCTTACATGACTTACATCCACGGGGGCAGCTGTGGCCTAGTGGTTAGGGAACAGGTCTTGTGACCGGAAGGTCGCAGGTTCGTTCCCCACCCAGGGCAAGACACGACTGAGGTGCCCTTGAGCAAGGAACCTAACTCCCCTAACTGCTCCCCGGGTGCCGTGGTTTGGGGCTGCCCTCCGCTCTGGGCAATTGTGTTCACTGCCTCCTAGTGTTCACTGGTGTGTGTGTGTGTTTCACTGCACAGATGGGTTAAATGCGGAGGTTACATTCCTTCTGTGTGCAAACACAGTAAGGCAAAATAGTTCACTAGCATTCATTCTCAGGGGTTTGGCCTGTTTCAGCACGACAATGCACCACCACACACGTGTAGACACCAAATTATGGCTGGACCATACCAAAATCATCTGAGTTTTGGGTTTTGCCATTCCCATCACATCTCATTGTTATCGAACACATCTGGGATGCCTTGCAAGAAATCCTACACCTTAAAATACAGCAGAATTGTGGACCATTCTGCAAGAAGTATGGTGTTAATTTACTACAGAATATTTCCATATTTCTTCATTAAGTTGTGCATCGTTTTTTTTTTTTTTTTTGCTTTTTAATATAATTCACCAGAAAATCCAATTGAGACAAAAAAAATCTCTTTTTATAAGTGAGACCTAGCCAGAATATCAGCAATATAAACTCATATTAAAATGCAACATGTATATCAACCAAAAATCTATTTAAACTCAGTGGCCTCTCAAGAAAAACAACCACATGTCTCATTCACTATATTTTCTTTATGTTGCTCTTAAAATTTACTATGCGAGTTAATGTATCTAATTTTAAACCTTTCTGCAGTTTCATTATTCATGTGTTGCTACAATAGTCTTGATATTCTGTAAAACATGTCTCATTGATTCCATTTGTGTCCTCTGTACAAGCTACCCTGGGTAAAGTGCTGGTTTATTCACAATGCCTTCATGAGCTACCAAAGATGACAGACAGATGTCCAGTGTATATGCAGGCTGACATCTAAATCTCCTGCCACCAAACTTGATAAGAGGTTTGAGCTATATGCTTTCTCTAATACATATCCAAATATAAGAGAATATACAGCATCTGCTAACATTTGTAGTCCCAAATGGGAATAATGAAGTAAGTTATGTTTCTAGTAAGCTCTAGTAATGCTATGATTAGCTAAATTTAGATGATAGAAAACTTGGAACTGAACTTCCCTGACATTGCAATGAGGTAACATTACATGCCAGAACTCACTGGATTGGATTATCCTGCTTCTGGTACTTTATCACAAACATTCAAATATTATAATCGAATAAAACAGCAACAGTAGAAAGCTCTAGCTGATTAGGTTTCAGTTCACAGATAACTAAGCTGCCGCTGTCAGTTTGTACTGCTGTTGTACGGATGTGATGAGACCAGTTTTCAATGTATACAATGTATCAATTTCATTAAGCATACTTCAATGTATGTTATGTATATATGTGTATATACCGACATGCCAGTAGTATGGCATAACAGTACACAAATGGATTTTTGGCAAGGTTTGTTTAGCTGGCATTCCATGGGACCCCTGGTACATCTATACATGTCTCTGATAGGTGAACAGTATGTGTGCCTCTTTTCTGGCTTTTCTGACAAGTTATATCTGTTTATGTCCTGCATTCATTCTGATGGGTTTGGTCTCATGCAACAGGACAATGCAACACCACACACGTCTAGAGACGCCAAATTATGGTTAGAGAAACGCTCATCCGAGTTTGGGGTTTTGCCATTCTGACCTAAGTCACCAGATCTCAATGCTATCCTACACATCTCGGGATGCCATGCAGCAAGCTGTGGTATACAGAAATTGTACACCTCAGAATTTAACAGGAGGACCGTTCTGCAGGACGTTAAGTGTTCATTGTCCACAGAACATTTTCACAAGCTTTATTCATACCGTATATACATCTCTCTCTCTCTCTCTCTCTCTCTCTCTCTCTCTAGTTGGGGGAACACAAGTGTGTTCACTGCCCCCTAGAGTTCACTGGGGTGTGTGTGTGTGTTTCACTGTATGGATGGGTTAAGAGGTCACATTCCCACAGTAGGCAAATAGTTTCACTATCTACCTTTCATATATCTATCTATCTATAGTGTTTTCTTGCACACGGCCATTAGGACACTGGAAGCATCAATGATGCTCAGTTTATTATCATAAAGCAATCATTACACTCTGGTTGGATAACACTCACTTTAAAACCCATTAAGTACTCCAAGATCATGTTACACCCTTTATAAGATACTGTTAGCAACCATTTCCAATCCAGCACAAGCCTGTAATGGTTTCCTTGCTCACCATATGGTGTATGCTGCTGGTTAGTGTGATACCTGTAATTACACTGAAAAATAATTTCAACTTTCTTGTAAAAACACTTAAATAAACTTAAATACAGCCTACGAGCATGATGGCAGGTCTGACAGGGTTAACCAACATGCAATCCAAATTAGATTAATAGACATGAAAGATATACTTCGTCTGCATCCAGAATTAGCGATTGTTTCTGATAAAACAAGCTTATTTATGCCTGACTGAGGACAAATTGCCTTTCTCCGATGATCTGTATGCTAACGGAACTTGTGATAAAAACAAACCAACGTAATTTGTCACATGCCAGCGCGGGTTTCGGAAAGCCGCTCCTGAAGCGATTAGCTGAGATACACTGATGACTCAGTGTTTGGGTTTGTATGTCTGTAATTGATTTATGCAAAAAAAGTTCTACTGGTCATTATAAAAAACCTGGGCGTAATATCCTAGCTAAATGGCTGACACCAGTATTCACTAATTGTGTGCTGTAATCTGCATCATTCTAATTGTGCTAGCTTGGATTTGCATAATTCTAGTTGTATGGATGTATAAATCTCATTCCAGGTCACCGTCTTTCAATCCTAACTACACGCGTGTACAGTTGAGTTTGATTTAAAGACTTTTGGGTGGCTTTGATGGACTTATGCTGAAGCAGATGAAGCTATGCTGCCAAAGACTTAGCTCTAATAACATAGTGCAAGTGTGTAAGGATAGCCTGGTGTCTCATATTATGCCATTTTTTGCTTGGTTGCCAAATATTTTAAAGGTCATCTACTCCTTCAAACTAAAGAGTCCTGCTGCAGTGATGGCTATGTTAGGATATTAGATCTGAGGGCTAAAATTCAATATCTATCCCTGTGCTGACAATGAAGTTATTAGGTTTGGGGAATGCATTATATCACAAGGGCTCACTGATACCTAATGCGTGATAAGAATTATATGAGGCATACTGTTATAAAAACATGTAGGCTTTTATGATTTCTAATTAGGGGAATCATGGGACTGTGGTTAACGAACCAGCCTTGTGACCCGGAAGGTCCTCGGTTCAATCCTCACAACTGTCAAGACACGACTGAAGCACGCCTGAGTGCCCAGCAAGATGCTGTGGATAGGGTTGACCCCAGCTCTGTGCAAGTGTGTTCACTGCCCCTAATGTGTGTTTCACTCCACGGATGGGTTGAATGCAGAGGTCAAATTCCTCTAGGTGTACAAGCACAGTGGTCAGTAAGTCACTCGCTTTGTCAATTTGTCCCCATAGTTCATAATCATTTGGCTCATGCTGTATTTCCTCTAAAAGCAAAACATGGTTCAATTTCTATTCAAACCAAAATGCTTTAGTTAGACTTCAAGTTCCGATTTCTATCTAGTTTTACTTTCATTCCAAAAGCATTAAAGAGAAAAAAGTGATGATGTAGCGAATCCACCTCATTCACATTCATTACACACGACTGTATTTCACATGTGCCTCAGCCTCAGTCACTGAATCCAATTTGCAGAGAATATATTCAGTGTTTAATAAACTGAATTATAGTATCCTGGGGGAATATTTACCAGTTACTATAAAAATCTGAATAAAAACAAATGCTATTGACGTGTTTTCTTGTTTTCTCGTGTTAATGATACACAGCCATTAGGTCCATGGAAGCACCAATAAAGCTTGGTTTATTATCACAAAGCAACCATTACATTTCGGGTTGGATAACAGTTTAAATGCTACTGATGTGTCTTGAGGTACTCCTAGACCACCTGTTACCTTTATAAGACAATGTTAATAAGAATTTCCAACCCAACATAAGCTCTTTAGGTGGTTAAGGAAGAAAAAACGTTGACCATACACTCAAGGGCCAGAAAAACTGGTACAGTCTAGGTCTTGGTCTTGGTCTTGGTCTTGGTAGTCTCGGTAGGTCCCCAACAGGGCATGGGCTTCATGAGCTTGCAGAAATATTCCGTAGACAATGAACACCATACTTCCTGCAGAACGGTCCACAATTCTGAGGTGTAGTATTTCCGGGTGCATGGTATCTCAGATGTATTTGATAATGTTGAGATCTGGTGACCTAAGTGGAAATGGCAACACTCCAAACTCAGATAAGTGTTCCTCAAAACATAATTTGGTGTCTCTAGACATGTGTGGTGGTGCATTGTTCTGTTCGAAGAGGCCAAATCTATCAGAATGAACACAGGGCATGAATGTGTGAACACATAGCGTTCAGACATTTGTAGACATTCCAGGGTTCCAATGAAGTTCCAGCTAAACAAACTCCATACCATTATGGAGCCACCGCCAGCCTATGTATTTTGCATAGGCTCATCTGTACCAGTTTTTTTCTGGCACTTTAGTGTATGGTGCTGATTTTCAGTCAACAATGACATGTTACAGAAAATATCAGCAATGATGATGATCAAGTGTGACAATGTGTGTAACCACTTGAACTAGCTGGTATTGATTGGTTGCCTGAATCTATAGTGTGGGATAGAAGAAATCATGAGCTCTCTCATGAGACACAGGAGCACATTTAGTGCAAGACTCATCCCAGCGAAATGCACCACAGAGCGCCACCGGAGGTCATTCCTGCCTGTGGCCGTCAAACTCTAGAACTCCTTTCTTAATGGGTAACACTATGGTTCATCTGTTCATCAAGTTATTATGTGTGTAATAACTCAGAGGTGCAATAATAATTTGAACTGCTTTATTCAGTATGTTCCATATTTATCATCTTAGCCACTGCCTTTTATTGTATTTATAAGAATCTCGTGTAAATATTGCACATTTTTTTATTCTGATCAGCCATTGATTGATTGTAACATCTTCAGTTCATTCTGTTTATTTTTCCAACACTGATTGGTGGTGCAGCAGTGCTGGAATTCCACAACATTCGAAGATAACCCAAAGCAAATCTTTTATAAAGAAACATATATTTATGTTTGTATTTGACAGTGAGAAAGGGAGATAAGCTTAGCCCTGCCAGCACATCTATCTTTCAGCAGATCTTTAAGCCTTATCTAGATTTCCTACAAAATATTATTACAGACTAATGGTGGTTCAAACGTCTACAGCTGTCTAGTCACTACCTTAAAAGGCCCAATATCTAATCTAAAGAAAATCTATAAATGTTAAATGTCAAGGCTGTGAAATTTAAAGAAATGTCATCATAGATCTTGTCTGAATAAGTTGTTCTAAAGACTTCTGTGGATGGAAATCAAGGGATCTAACAGAATCTGCCACAAGGATCCAGGACACTGATGCAGAGAATTTATATAGTTAGAGATCAGAGAATGAAACATCAGGAACCCTGTGATTTGGTGTTCTCATGAGGTTCTGATTCAAGGAACATGGATATCATGTTGCAGAACCTAGAGACTGAAATCAAGGGTTTGGGGATGTTTACCATTGGTTGTAGCGTTCTACATAGAACCTTAAGGAACAAACTGTGTCTGAGAAGATTTAAAATGCTTTCACAGGCTTCTGACACTTAGCCCATATTGTTTTGAATAGGAATAGGGGAATAGGAAATTGACTCAATCAGCCACTGGAAAAAAAATATACAGTTTTAGATTATTATAGACTGAAGTGCCAGAAAAATCTGGTGCATACAAGCGTATGCAAAATACATTGGCAAGTGATGGCTTCATAACAGCATGGGGTTTGTTTAGCTGGCATCCTCTTTTGTCTACAAATGCCTCTGACAGGTGAACACTGTGTGTGCCTCCTTTATAAAGAGTTGCACCCGTTCATGTCCTATATGGTTTCTTATGGCCATTTCCACCTAGATCACGAGATCTCAACGTTATCAAATACATCTGGGATTCAATGCAATGCACTGTGGAACATAGAAATCCTACACCTCAGAATACAACAGAATTGTGGACTGCTTGTTGTTGCTTACAGAAAAATTCCACATCACAGGGACACTTGGCTCAAAGTAGGAATTCACCCTGGATGGGACACCAGTCCATTGCAGGGCAACGTCTTGAGGTAGCCACACCTTACTGTAGACAGTCCACCTACTGGAATGTTGGAAAAAATGGGAAAACCTATAGAAAACCAATGTGGACTCTCCACAAAAATCTAAAACTCCTGAACTCAAAAACAAGTGCCCCTGGTTGCAGCATTACTTACTGCATCTGCACTGCCAAAAATAGGAAATAACACTGAACCAAATGTGTCATGCGACTCCATGACCTATAGGCCTTATACCATAACATGTGGTTCAAGCTGTACCTGAATCCATTTCTAAAACAGCTTTAAAACCACTGGAACATACCAAACAGTAGGTGTATGCAGGATGCCTTGAATGTAGGATAAAAAATGCAAGTGTGATAACATCTGAGATCACTTTTCCAAATGTCTGCAATTATTTGGCATGTTGAAAACTAAAGAGCATGGGTAGGCTTGATGAGTCCATTTTTATTTGGGGGAGTATTACAATAGTGTACCAGTTTTTCTGGCACTGCTGTATATGTTCTTTATATGTTTAAATGTTCTTCACTCATTACAGCTGTGAAATTCCGCAGCTAAAAGCTAACGAGACAACGGCAAATGGCTCGGATTAACGTTGCAAGGCAATTGACACAAAAGGTTACGTTCATCTTCAGGTAATTACAATCATATGAACAGCTTTAAAGTTGCATAATTTGAAGATAATCAGTTCCCTATTTGGCATTAGGGCTTTCCTCTCAGTTATCAGTGTGAATATAAGTGTTAATAATGCGATCACACTCGCTCTGCACCCACACAAAACACTCTCCCTCGTTCTCACCCAGCTTCTGCATGCAGGAGTGCAGGCGAGTCTCCAGTAACAGGACTCTCTGCCGGAGCTCCTCGTAGTCGTAGGCTCCCATCTCCTCCTGGATGGCCATGAGGACCAGCGACAGGTTCCTCACCTCGTCTCTGAGCCGCAGAATCATCTGCGCATCCGTCTTATACTGCTCCAGCACCGGCAACAGGGGGAGCAGTTGAGTCACCTTGTCCTTTAAGTCCTAGAAGAAAGTCAGAGAAAAAGCTGTTAGGGTTTCTATCTAACACTTCTGTTACAGGTTCAGTTTTTTGGAAGATAAGAAGCCGAACAGAAAATTGGCTGCAGTTCAGCAGTTGTGTCCAAGGCAGCGGGGAAAGGGTAGGAAAGATATGCAGAGTCTCCAATATCACCTTCAATGAAGCAAAACAAGGAACTATTCAAGCTTAAAGTGTATGTCTAATTCATGTTTCAATGCACAGGCTAAAATTTTAGGTTCAACTAAAACAACTAACCTTTTTAACTATTTGTACCTGTCTCTTGTTCCTATAGACACCAGTATGGTATCATATCTGGAAAATAGATCAATCAATTAGGAGAAACATATATCATCATCATGTATCTCTCAATTAAAAGGAAAACTTACTGGCTGGTGTTTATTCGTTTAAGAAAAGGAGGAACTTGTACATGGTCTTGGTTATTGGACAGGCACTTCTCTAATGTATTTAATGCTGAAATATGTATCTTTTGTAGACTGTGCATGGACGTGATTTAGTCTTTATATACACTGTAGAAAAACTGGTACAGATTGGTGGTGGCTCAATCGTATGTGGTTTGTTAAGCTGCAATTCAATGGGACCCCTGGTACATCTACAAACATCTCTGATATGTGAATACTGTGTGTGCCTCTCTTCTGATGAGTTACACCCATCCATGTTCTACACTGATGAGTTTGGCCTTATCCAGCAGGACAGTAAAGTGCCCCACATGCCTAGAAACACCAAATTATGGTTAGAGGAACACTTATCTGAATTTCTGAAAGTCACCAGACCTGAACATTATTGGACATATTCTGGGATGCCATGCAACGCTCTGTGGAACACAAAAATCCTACACCTTGGAAAACAACATAATTATGAGCTGTTCTGCAGGAAGTATGGCGTTCATTGTATACAGAAAATTTCTACAAGCTTATGGAATCTGTGACCTACATGGGACCCACCAAGGAGACTGTACCAGTTTTTCTGGCACTTCAGTGTATTAGCTTGAACTGTGTAAATTTTGCAGAAAATTACATTTGCATTAAGTTATAATCAACAATCAAGCTATCAGGTCAGGTTCAACAGTCTGCTGTGAATTTATTACAAGTGTCTGGAAGGCTCATGGCTCCCTTTCTGCTTTATATATCATGTCATGACATACTGTTATAACTTCCCTGCGTGCTGAGGCATGAACTCGATATGAAGCTGACACATTTCAGATTGAAGACCGTCCGTGCGGATTTTGCACATCTGTTCAAACAATGTCCTCACTATAGACTGATTTGGTTTCTGTCTTGGTAGAAAAATGTTTGTAGTTAGTAAGCCCTTGTGGAAAAATCCACATGTGGCATCTGTGACTTTGAGAAAGGACTTGGGAACAGATGGAGCAGTAGATCGGATCAATAATTAAAAATGGAGGCGGATGTAGAGTCAGAGAAGGCATGCTTTGGGAGAGAAGGAACTGTGTGTGCCTTAGGCTGTTTAACAGAGCTCCTGGCATGACAACATGGACATGTCAAGTCCAGCAGTCTTCAGTCTAGATTGTGTTCTTCTGCCTGGTGTTAAACGCTTCTGTCAATCTGTACCTCAACTACCTCGATACTGAAGTCTCCAGTAGGACTAATTCTGGGTAGTTTGGTAGATGGTTCAATCATTGCAACATCTTCACAAATAAGATAATTGAGTTTATACCTTGTCAAGTGGTCATCAGTTGTATATATATATACACACACATCGCTGGGCCACCCCCAGTAAATTTAACATTTATTTATCTATTAACCTGACTTATCCTGGGCAGGGATACAACAGATCTGGAGACCTATCACAGGGACACTTGGCTCAAAGTAGGAATTCACCCTGGATGGGACACCAGTCCATTGCAGGGCAATGTCTTGAGGTAGCCACACCTTACTGTAGACAGTCCACCTACTGGAATGTTGAAAAAAATGGGAAAACCTATAGAAAACCAATGTGGACTCTCCACAAAAATCTAAAACTCCTGAACTCAAAAACAAGTGCCCCTGGTTGCAGCATTACTTACTGCATCTGCACTGCCAAAAATAGGAAATAACACTGAACCAAATGTGTCATGCGACTCCATGACCTATAGGCCTTATACCATAACATGTGGTTCAAGCTGTACCTGAATCCATTTCTAAAACAGCTTTAAAACCACTGGAACATACCAAACAGTAGGTGTATGCAGGATGCCTTGAATGTAGGATAAAAAATGCAAGTGTGATAACATCTGAGATCACTTTTCCAAATGTCTGCAATTATTTGGCATGTTGAAAACTAAAGAGCATGGGTAGGCTTGATGATTTCTCTAATCAGAGATTAGTGGCACTCAATGCACTCAAGATGATCACTTTCCCTCCTCGGCTTTTAACTTCATTCAAAATCCCTCTTTCCTCTCCAATTCAGAGTGGTGCCAGTCTTGAAGAAGTGATCTCCAGTGAACCTCTGATTCAAGCTCTTTTGATCAGATGGTATCTGCTAACTCACTGCACACTATTCCTCTTTTAAAGTGCCAGGATTGGTCTCTTAATTTCAAATTTCATCAGTTCTTTTAGTAAGTGAGGGACTTGTGGAGGACTATCATGGGCATAGAAAAGTGGTGGCCAGTGACAATGTAGCATGAAACATGTGCACCTCAGACATTATTAATGTTGTTGTGTGGTTGCCATTATCATATGATAAGTGCTTGGTATGTTTTGCTGTGATGGGCATCAGTATAAAATATAATGGAATGCCCACTGGGATTTTCATTTCATTGTCAACAAGTGTATAGCTGGATACCTGAGTATTTAAACTATTCAAAGATTTCAACACTGACCGCACTAAATGAACAGGTGAACAAACGTCTGTCAAACCTTTCTAAACATTAATGACATTCAGTATTTGGAGGCATGACAAAGGATTTCTTCAGATCTTTATTAGCTACAGTAAGCTAATACTATTCATTCATAATGATATACAATAAAGAAAAAAACTAGTACACCAGTTTAATCCTTAGCAGGCTCCTCTGGGCTCTATATGCCCTTAAAATTAACCTAAGGCCACGTTAAATTAACGTTCAACTAAACAATAAAGTAAGCTTAGCCTTATAGGGTAGCCTTGGTTGATGATGATTGTTTGTATAGGCGTCGCCACCATTCAATCTGAGAGGGACGTGTCCTCTTTACATTTCATAATTCTTAGGTTGGACCACCCCCATTTAACATAAAACATTAGTTCACCCAGCGCTTTTTCTTTTGCTTCGCGAAAGAATCTATTCCACTTCATCGATAGGAGAAAACACATACAACTGAAAGTCCACTCCAGGTTTTTCGCACGTCAGTAAAGTGAATCCTAAGTACAGAGACAGCATGCCAGAGGTCTGCACTGGGAAAGCCGGACCCGACGCAAATCTCGGGAGAACGGGTGGTTTGTACTTATCTGCGGGTGGGAATGGGCGACTAAAACAAACACTGCAGGATTATAGACTATAGCCTAAAGGTAATTCCAAATAAATAAACTACAGAGAATGAGAATAGAATATAAGACTACCTTTATTTCATTTAAAAACTACA
>JAOVVF010000029.1:2752480-2765186 GCA_028565595.1 Duopalatinus emarginatus | reverse complement strand
CCTATATTAGGTTTAACGTTTTAACACTTTAACGCTTTGCCTTATTTACTGTCAGTAACAGCAGGCTGTTCTTGGTTAATGATCAGTTGTTTGTAATTTTTGCTCCCAGACACAATGGACATAAGGAAATTCTTTACAAAGAAGTGGAAAGTAAGTAAATTTTTTTCCCAGTGGAAATGTTAGTGCAGTTAGCGGGCTAATAAATGTTAGGAGATCTATCAGCTAGCTTAATTTTAGCTATTATTTAAATCTGTTAAAAATACACTAAAATGCAAGAAAAGGCATCTAATTCATTAAAAATTCCACAATTCCACAATTCTGTTGTATTCCAAGGTGTAGGATTTCTGTATTGCACAGCCTGTTGCATGGCATCCCACATGTGTTTAATAACGTTGACATAAGTGGGAATGGCAAAAACTTACGAGTGTTCCTCTAACCATAATTTGGTGTCTCTAGACATGTTTGGCAATTCACTGTCCTGTTGGTCAAGACCAAACCCATCAAAAATAATTGCAGGACATGAACAGGTGTAACTTGGGTCCCATGGAATGACAGATAAACAAACCCCATACCATTATGGAGCCACCACCAGCCTATGTATTTTTGCATACGTTAATCTGTACCAGTTTTTCTGGCACTTTACTGTACATCATAGATTGATAGGTACATATGTAGATGTCAAATTGGACTCAAGAGAGACACATCTGTCATTTGCTATAGATAATGATTAGTGTTTTGCCACTTAAATAAAGTTATTAGGTCTAGCATGGCCACCCAGTGGCCAAGGGATCTGGCCATAGCTCACACATCATGAACAGGTTAAGGTGTTTAAATAGGAATGAAAAAGCAACTATGTATTGATACTATTGGTAGCCACGGGAGGTATGGCTTCTTCTTCCTTGTTAAGGGTTGTTGTAAATCTGGTGATGGAGCGCCTCTCAGACCAGCGGCGCTGCATCATAAATCTCATTTTCCCATTTTGAGTCATGAAAATTTGGTCTCATTAATCTGCTGGCCTGCCAGGGGCGCCTTTGAGCTCCCCACATTCATCAGTTGCTCGTGGTAAAATAAAGCCAGCCTTCTGCAGACCAACCCTTTGAACCAACACACAGCACCACAGCAAGACTTCCCTTAAGAACGTACTTTTATTCTTTATTCATTGCAAATTTATTGATGGATGAACTGCGATTTTAAGGATGTGTTTTGAATAATTCTCTTTGGTATGATGGTGAGAGAGGTGAAGTAATATGATTGAGTTTAGACTCATAGATGACTGGACCCCTGAGGCAGACATACTATCCCAGGCTCTCGTCCTATCATTAGGCAGGAAGGGCCTGGTCGGAATATTAAAGCCTGCTTAAGCATATGCTCTAGAGCTCGGTCTAATCTCAGATCCTGGAGGATGAGTGGGTCACTGAATGCGGCACGGTTTTAAGAAGATGAAAAAGTGCACTAATCACAGGCTCTACTTAGTCTTTGGGAGATAAGTGGGGCATAACTGGTAATATTTGGTAATATGGCTTATAACTGAAAAGGATGCAGAAGCAGAGAAAGGCTTTTATCCACACAAACACACACTCATGCATGTACCCTCGATTGATATTTAAAAAGGAAACCCTGAATCTCGCTTCAGGTCCTCATTTAAATGCCTTTGAAATCCCTTGAAGGACCAGTGCTAAAGGGCTTGATTAAACACTGAAATCAGTTGTGTGGGTCTTTAGTGTTTGGGTGTCTGGTCCATTTCTGATATATATAAAGTGCTACACATACACCATAAGCTTGACCTTTTAATCAATTTCAACTAATCAGCTAGTCACTATAATTTAACATTATAATAGTCACCAAATCTTGCTTACATGAGCTTAACCAGGGCTGATTCAGGCTCTGAAGTATTGCTTTACAAAGGCAGATAGACTGAGAGACTGTTCTTGGTAAAAAGATTTACAATCTAATGTCACCTGCACAGTAAAATTGCACGGCCTTGCATACAGTATTTATGGCACCAGTTTATCATGATGCTGCTCTTGTTATATTGTTTTTAATTTCTTTTTATTGTCCTCGGTATTCAGTATACTGTTATGCTACTAAAACTGTAGACCCCTAATGTATTTCTATACTATACTGTTTTCATACCTTTGAAGCAAATTCCTCCATAATTTCAAGACTGCATAACTTGAAGTTCTCCGATACTTCTACTGACAACCTCAGGCGTGAACGGGACACGGGTTATTTGTTTAATCGGAATGGACAGGCCAGAAAATCAATCATATGCATAAATATTGATAGAACATTTGGACTTAATTCATCGACTCGGTGAATCAGCATCAAAGTCTGGGCTTGTTATTCATATTAGTTATTCATATTTATGCAGGAGCTAGGGTACAGTTATAAGGAAAAGCCTGTAAAAGGGAAAAGGAGTGTAAACTTACTCAGAGTTTCAAGCTAAAAATAAAGGTGGACAAATCTATATAAATACTGTTGGCTTCTTGAGCCAGTCCCTCAACCTCTGTCATTTAATTCCCTAACAAATTGTGATATGTGGAAAAATAATTTTACTGCATTGTATTGTCTGTAGTAGCAGATGATGAGTTAAATACCTGCTAGCTGGCAAAACTGGTATAATTTTAGCTACAGTATGCTAACATTTTACCAACATACAGGAGAAAAAAATCTTACTACTAATCTACTCTGGGTCAGTAACAGTTTAGAAATAAAAGTACTGTTTAATCAGCATTGTGATTAGTTTCAGGCCACTTGTGTCGTTTCTGAATAAGTTGTATAAGAAGGAATATGAATTAGCATTAGATTTTATCCACCAGATTTATCAGCTAGTCTTACAAACCTCATATCCACTGTACAAAGTGTATGTATTTGTGTTGGTTTAATACACATATACAGGTAGATACATTATACATTAAGCTGTAAACTTTTGCTCTTGTCCAATCTAACTCATAAATAAACCTAAATCATGGCTACTAATCTTCATCCTAGTAATGTACAATGCATGTAATGTAGCGCTATATATGGGTGGTTAAGGAACCTGCCAGAAGGACCCAGGTTTGACCTCCACAGCCGACAAGACTCAACTGAGGCCTTGAGCAAGGTACCTAACCTCCAGTTGCTCCCTGGGCGCTGCAGATAAGAGGGTGTCCACCACTCTCGGCATGCATGCTTACTGCCCCCAAAGTGTTCACTAGTGTGTATGTGTGTGCTTTACTGCATGGATGGGTTAAATTCAGAGGTGAATTCCACTGCATAGTGCTCAGAAGAGTACTCACTTTCACCTATATATGTTACATGTTATATGTTCTTCTTTGGGCTACACGATTAAAGGTATGTCTCAGCATGGCTTCAACAGAGATTGGAATAATTACAGATTTGATACCTGAAAGTTCTTGGGATTGAGGCTGCGTGGGTTCTCCGAAGCTGTCTTCAGTCTGCCATCCACCGTTTTCATCAGGTTCTCTGTGTCTCTGACATATTGTAAATCCCGGTATGTCCTTAAATCCAGTACCTCCATAGACTGGGTAATGTTCTGGACCTGTCAATCACACATATACACACACATACACACCCAGGTCACTATGAGTTAAGCCTTTGAGTTTGTTTGGGTCTGAAGGGATCACATGGCCTTAAGAGCTCCACACACACACACACACACACACACACACACACAATGCTGTTAGTGTTATTATAAAAGCAGCCAGTAGACACTGTTACATTTTGAAGGCATCCTCAAGATGGCACGCTGAGACAGACTGACCCCAGGTGTCCTCATTAGTGAGGGTTTCAGAAAACAGAGGTGTTCGAGACTCACAGCTGCTGCCTGAGACCCCTTACACAGAAACACACACTTTATTCCATTTCACACTGTGTGTGTGTGTGTGTGTGTACATGCCAACATTCACACATTTGGCGTAGAAGCGCTACACTTTAACACTAACCTCACTGCTCGAAAATAAGTCAAAAGTGTTTTCATTGTTTGCCGTAATAAAAACGATAGATCAGCCAGGCGTTCTGAAGTCTCCTGCATCGACTTGCCCTGCCCCCTTCTCCCAATATCGCATTAGTGATCTTCCGGCTGGTGCTTTCATCTCGACTCGACTTTCCCATTTGAAAGATGCACTAATGTGGCATGCTCGCTCACTGCTGAGGTAAATGGAGAATGTCTCGAGTTCATTAATGTGAAATAAAATCTATAAATGTAGGTTTGACTCAAAGATCATTAGACATGGATGGTACTTAGGCAAAAAAAAAAAAATGTGGAGCAAAGATGCCTACAAAAAGAATTAAATTAAATATTCTACATTAAACAATAAATACATTACATAAATAAAAAAAATACAGAGAGGTGATAACAGTAGTATGAAACAAAGTCAATAATTAGCATGGCAAAGGTTTGATTATAAATGGGTAGTCTCAGGTACAATATGTGTTGTTTTATAAGGACATTAGATGGTATGTCGAATTAAACCAGCCACAATTCTTCTACAGACATTTTTGCATTAACCTTCATTCTGTTTCTTTCTCTAGAAGGTGATCTTATGTAATATCCTGCATTCTTCACATCCATAGATACACTGCCGTCATCGCTTTGTGATGGTCGACTGAACGTATTCATGGTGCTGCATGTATGGGAGTAGATAAACTGACTGAGCATCCCAGTCTCACACCTAGGCAATTTAGAGTGACCGATTAACTTAACATGTATGTCTACACCACTACACAGAATAACTGCTTGGCATAATGTTTTGTATTCAGTACTAAAGTTTGTACTAAACTTTGGATGGTAATGGTTTTAAAAAGAGAAGGAAAACATGGAGAGACAGAATAGTCATTACAGTGGAATCAATTTAAAATATAGGCAAATTTATATAGTGTGAACTTATTGATCACTGGGAATATGACCTCCAGTAAAACACACACTAGTGAACACACTCGCCTGGAACGGTGGGCAGCCTATGCACAAAGGCACTTCAGCCGTGTGTTTTCGGTACAGAGGATTGACCCAAGGACCTTCTGGTCACAAGGTTGGTTCCTTAACCACAAGTCTATATGGCTACCCTAAAGAAACATTTGGAGATGCTAGGGATTCAACTGAGGACCTCAGACATGCAAAGCAGGCACTCTAACCACTGAGCTACATCCCCTTTATTATTGGGGTAATATAATATAATATTATAATGATTTATAAAATATAATAATAAAAGTCCAGAGTCCCAGGTTCACATATGATCCCCATGTGGGTTCCTCCCACCTTCCATACATGTTGGTGGGTGGACTGTATTTTAAGAATCTAAACATTTTGATCTTGTAGGAATATCTGGATGATCTGTATGGCCATCACATGAGTCAAAAATGTACTGAAGTGTATAAACAATTAGTTGTTAGTTACAATCTACAATAGTTTTATAAAAGATTTATCACTGATGTAATTTGCTTAAAGTGTTTGTCTCAGCAGCAGCCAATCAATAATGAAAATGTGGAAGTCACAATCCTGGTTTCAGTGATCAATAAATCAGTAATACACTGAAGTTCCAGAAACACTGGTTCACCAGTCTAACACTTTGTAGGTTCTTGGGGCATAGACTCAAAGATCTTGCGCAAATATTCTGTAGGAAAAGAAGACCATACTTCCTGGTGGTGGAGCATTATCCTAAGGCCAAACCCATCAGAATGAATGCAGGACGTAAACGGGTGTGAACTCTTCAGATGAACAAATCCCATGCTATTATGGAGCCACCACCAATCTGTACAAATTTTTCTGGTACTTCAGTGTATATCCAATATGCACTATTTTTTATTTATTTTGTGTGTTTTACTTTGCATCCTTTTCCTGGTACTACTCATGATTCCGGTTGGCAGGTTTTAGGGAATCTCACTATGTACAGGATTGTTACAGGCTCACAGAGAGTAATTAAGTGTGTATCGTAAGAGGTGGATTCAGGTGCTTATTGATTTCGTCCGACTCCTTCGTCTATTTACTGTCTCCTTACGACTTTCAGGGTAAAGCCATTCCACTTGAACATGATATCAATATCTAGATACCCAGGACTGCCTTTTTCCCCTCTCTCTTCCTGTCAGTCGGATGAGTTGGTCAGCAGGCTGTATCGCGGATCGTCTTTGAAGCTTTCGCCTGATGTATTTTTGCGGCATGTTTGGAATTTTAATAGTGGCAGAGAGCCTCGGAAAGGAAGTGGAGGAAGTGTACACCATACTCGGCTAGACTTGGAGATAAAGCAGGGAAGATGAAAATGTTGATGGAGTAGACAATCAGATAGGCGAGGCAGGAGCGAGATGGATTAGGAGATAACAGGAGCAGAGGTTAATATCCATTCAGAGAGGCACCCCATTGATTAAACTGCAGATCTGTTGAGGCAACAATGTGCGTCCTCCGTAGTGTCGCCTCTCCTCTTTCTTTTTCTCCATCCCGCGGATTTTACACTCCCTTCTTTTTCTCCCTCTGTTATCTCAGCACCCTGTGCATGGCACATAATAAGCAGCCTTGGGTGATATGCTCATACAGATTCTTTTCGCTCAGCACAAACTCCTCATTAGTGTTGAGATTTACTGTTGTGGTCAGTACCACTGTTGTCCTTCGAAGCAATCTATGTAATGTGTTTATATATGTGTTTGTGTGAGTGTGTGAGCGAGCTTTTAAAAAAAGAAAGTTGACAAAAATAAGGATGATATAATGGTACAATCCAAAAAAGGAGTAAAAACATATTAATATAAGCAAATTGATCTATTAATTCCTAATTATGAGATTATTCTAATACTAATATAAGACTATTAAGGCGATATTCATTTCAAAATTGGAATTATAGTTGTTTAATGAGTTCATTTTGTTCATTTCATGCAGTTAATTCCAGAAAATGATCTGCTAATATAGTAGAAAAAAAATATATATTTAAATTATATTTATTTATATAAGATGTTTATCCTGGGTCATGGTCCAGAGTCTCTCCTAAGAAAACTGGGTGTGAGCTATTCATCACAGCACTATACACACACACACACACACACGCACACACACACGTTAGTTTCACTATGTATGTCTGGACATTCCATAGACGTTCCATAATGATTAATGTATTTAATTAACCCTAACTTTAACCTTCAGTAATCAGTCAGTAAACCTACATCAGTAATCAAAAAGAAAACTTTTATCTTTTTCAGTTTTTAGAATGAAAACCTCTAGAAAAGGTTTTTTCAGTCAACAATTTCATTGTATTGCATGGCATCCCAGACGCTCTTTTCACACTGTTGAAAACTGGTGACTCAGGTGGGAATGGCAAACCCCCAAACTCAGATGAGTGTTCCTCTAACTATAATTTGTTGTCTCTGGACGTTTGTGGTGGTTCATTGTCCTGTTGGAAGAGGCCAAACCCAAGTAAGTCGCACTGGTTTTTCTGGCACTTCAGTGCACAAGCGTAGTAACATTTATTTCTGTCCACTTGCATTAATTTGTGTCTGACATCTTGCCGGTGATGAAAGTGTCAGACCACTCATATAAACAGCACATCCCAAAGACTTTCACAGGTCAGGACGCTGTGGTGGCCAATCCATGCGTGAAAATGATTCCTCATGCTCCCTGAATCACTCTTTCACTATTTGAGTCTGATGAATCTTGGCAGTGTCATTCTGGAATATGTCCGTGCCATCAAGAAAGAAAAAAAAAACATTAATGTTATAACCTGGTCAGTCAGAATGTTCAGGTACTCAGCTGACTTCATGTTATTGCTATGATGTTACTGAGCCTCGACTTGACCAATCAAAACAACCCCAGATTATAACACTGCCTCCAGAGACCCGCCAATGTTGGGTTTTATTTTGGCCAGGCAGTGTAAATCCTACTGTAGAAAGATAATGGAGACGTAATATATTATTCCACTTATTGCTCATCATACTTAACAAAAAAATGTTTTTTCAAATTTCACATGAACCTTTATCACATGTTTGGAAGATTAGCTCAAGTTGTCGTGCAGTGGCAGAGCTGGACTGTCTTTTTTTTAAGTTATGTCAACTTGAAAATCATTTGGTCAAAATTCATTTTTTTTATGTTCTCAAGATTTATATTTAATTTCATGCATAGTGAACATGAGTGTCAAGAGCATCAGTGGAGTTTATTTATTGCCACATAACATTGCTGAGCCTTGACCTGACCAATTAAATCAACTCCCAGATCATAACACTGCCTCCAGAGACTCCAAATCCAAACAGCCACTTATTTTGACCAAGTAGTTCTGATTCATAAGGTAGAGAGATAACGAAGACGTCACAGATGTCACATAAACCCTATTCACTAGTTTAAAAGTCAAGAATTTTCTGAGAGCTTGAGTTGTGATGTAACAGTGGAGTAGGACGAAAGGAAAAGAAAATCCCAAAGGAAAGAAGAAT
This sequence comes from Duopalatinus emarginatus, assembly GCA_028565595.1. Classification (NCBI taxonomy): domain Eukaryota; kingdom Metazoa; phylum Chordata; class Actinopteri; order Siluriformes; family Pimelodidae; genus Duopalatinus; species Duopalatinus emarginatus. The sequence continues at coordinate 2,756,786 of JAOVVF010000029.1, read as the reverse complement.
TCTGACTGATATCTCTGGGTAAGACGGCCTTGTCCTCTCACATATATGAACGATTGATGGGGTTCGTTATGTGGCTTTTCTCTGGCTCCTGTGTTTGGAGGTAATCTACAATCTACAATCTACACCAGACACAACATACTTTAATCCAACAGCCTATCTGTTTATTACTCACTCACTACATCATAGGGCTGCACAGCACTGACTAATAATAATCATAAGCAACCGTCTTGACTCACGCTCACACCGTCTCTCTCCTCTCTACTTCCTCTTACCCTCTTTTCTTCCCCTGCCAAGACTTGCATCACTTCCTCCAATTTTACCCTTGTTCAAAATAAAGTTTTTTTTCCCGCTGTTCTTGTTACATCTGCTTTGTCCAGGATATTTCTCTAATACCACAAACAGGCTCGATTTAAGATCAGTATGAGTTTCTGAATCTTAAATACAGCTCCTGAAAAAAAAGAAAAAAAATATTCTGTCTCTTTTCTAAGCCTAATCCTAATTTAAGATCTCCAATGATATTTATCCCTCTCACTGAACTGATTTTAATTTTATGCTTTTAAAGATAACAATACAACCCAAAAGAAAACTTGATTGGCTTAAACATTTTAAAGTTCCAGACCTGGCTCTGTTGATTTTAATCTTCTGTTTCTTCTGTTATTCTCAGATTGGACAGGGTCATTTGTCTTATATTGATTTATTATTTTGCTTCTTATTTCTCCTAGGAGGGGGTTTAAGAGAAACAGGTCAGGATTCAGTAATGTCCAAATAAGATGATGCTTTATTTCTGATGAGATGAAGAAACTGTTGTGAGCTGCAGAATGTTCCTCTGGGATACTGACATTTCAGTCTTGAAGTCTTATTTGTAAGCTATTTAACACATCTAAGGTAAAATGCTGAATATTGTTATTTGCTAACATTAGCCTTGTTTCCATCTCAGTAAACTACAGTTTCATTTTAGTCTCAGAGAATTTTTCAAAGTAATAGAATGTCAATTTAATGTTGACATCTTTAACAATTCTGTCTTGTTTCTTTAGTCACTCTGCCTTTACATTGCTTTATATTACGCAAGACAATTCCGCTATATGTTAGCTAGATAAATCATGCAGCTCTGTCCTTTTCTTTATGTCCATATTTTCCTGTTGCTTAGCAACAGTGTTGTCATGACTAAAAACTTGAATATCAAGCTTGTTGTGTGTTCATCAGCAAGTAAGAGATTTGAGGTATTGTGCGTGTTCTCTCACAGCAGTAGAGAGACTGTGTGACACTGTGTGACATTGTGTGTGTGTGTGTGTGTGCTCCATTTCCTGATTTTTTGGATTATTTTTAACTTTTTTATTATATTTCTCTCCTACTCTTAGTCAGATAGGGACAACGGGGAAAAAGAATTCAAGGGGAAGACTAAATGAATCCAATTTCATGGTGATATTTAGGACGTGCCCTCTTTTAGAAGCATGTCTACTCCGTGTACTCAGATAAACTTTCTCTAATGGAGAACACCAGAATTAATGGAGAACTGATCGTTCAGCCTGGTCAACTAATGAATATTAAGCGAGCATGTGTGTAGGTGTTTAGGTGAGCTGTGTTTTGGAGTAAAGTACATTATGCACTTGCGTGTGTGTGTGTGTGTGTGTGTGTGTGTGTGTGTGTGTGTGTGTGTGTGTGTGTTGAAAACTGTTGACAGATTAATGGATATTATAGAAGGTAAAATTTAGGAATATGACAAATACTGATTTACCCCATGTAGCTAAAATAAAATGATCATGGTGACACTGTGATGCTTTTAGGGAAAACACCACACACATAACATGTAACCCTAGACTAATAAAATGTATTTAATTAGTTTAAGAAGAAGAAGCCTTTAGTTTTGTCACGTTATACAAAACAGCACAAGGACATTTTTTTTCACATATCCCAGAGTGTTGGAAGTTGTGGTCAGAGCGCAGGGGCAGTAATGACTGCTTTACCCTTATGTTGTGTTTGGGTCAAATTTGACCTGTTTTCAAATTCAGGTATACAAAAGGTATCATTTTCTTTTTTGTATCAGAACAAGATTTCATGATATCCTTAGAAACAGCTCTTTTTACACACAAAAATAAGAAATTTTTATCATTTTATTCAATTGTGAATGTCTCTAATAAAAAAAAAAAAATTGTGGTGTTATGGGTCAAATACAACCCGGCATAGAATACTGACTTTTGCATCTATAAAAGGTGTAGGTTGCTCCGTGGATCAAATATGGTTCCGTTTGCCCCGCCACACACACACACACACACACACACACACACAAACACACACAAAGACAGAGAAAGAAAGAGAGAGACAGAGAGAGACAGACACTCAGACACAGACACCCTACCCCACCCCTCTCCTCCTGGAACACAAACTTTCACAAACACAATATTGTTTTTTTTAATGTTCAGTTTATGGTTAACACACACACACACACACACACACAAACAATTGTTTTTCAGTGTTCAATTTTCAGCTATTCTGAGTAATATAAAGTTGGTTTTATGGAAAAGAAATTACTTTTTGCCTTTTTCTATCTATACAGGACAAAATTGACCTGTAACAGCACAGATGTCACTATAGATAATACAGTTATGTTAACTAAAACACAAGCCATTTTTGGTCAGTGTGCTCAGTGAGACTCAGATAACATCCATACTAAAAACTACTGTTTTTGAGTATTTTTTTTTAAGCTGATTTAAATTGGGACAAATTTGACCCGCTAACACTGAAGTTGTAGGCAGATTTCTAACACAACACAGGGGTTAAGGGATGAACAGTAGCACCTTGGTCATGCTGGGGCTTTAACCCTCAACATTCCGATCAGTAAACTATAGCCATAACCACTGAACCACCACTGCCCCAATCCAATTCAATTTAATTTATCTTGTGCTTTTAACAATGGACATTGTGCCAAAGCATCTTTACAGACATATAGAGTCCATTTATATTTTAAAATTATATAAATGATATCTGTGATAAGAAGCCAGAGGTGATGATGGCAAAGAAAAACTCTGGGTGATACTGATCAGTGTGATATAAATAATCTCTTCTCTTCCTGTGTGCTATAAAGAAATTAAGTATAGTAAAGAAAATAAAGTATAGCCAGGAAATTTATTATAGCTTCAACATGGTCTAAATTTGGCAGTCTAGTGTACCTTTAGGCTGGTATAGATTATATATATCACCATGATATATTAGATTGTATATATGTAAAAAGATGGCTATAAAAAAAGCTTCAGCCCCTTTCTGGTCGTACTTTGGTATTCTTATATAATTAATTCTATACCCAAGTTTTGTCTGCTAAATCTGTCCAGTCCTAGTTTTTCTACACTGACTTTTTCTATCAGTTGCAATGCTTTAATAAAAAATGAATATTGCCAAATTGCTGTAGTCTAAGTGGAATAAAACATGCTGTTATTGGAATCTCTATGGTGGTAACAGCAATACTGTGTTAGAAACTGCACCACAAAACTGTCCTTGATTCCTGTAACAATACAACACTTAATGTTGTAAGTGTTTTATTCTTCACTCTCTATCTCCTATCTTCACTCTCTAAAGCTCTAATTCTGGTGTGTTTGCAGTACCTACAGATTTGTTGTAGTATCAGATCGTAACACTCAATCTGTATGTGTGTAAAATCTGTTGATCAGCAAGCGATGACTGGCTGTGTAGCTTGTTAGACAACACACACCTTCTCCATGAGCTGGCGGAGCTGGCGGCTGCGGGGGTCTCGATTACACATGTTCTGGGCTGGAGCCACCACCGTGCAGATACACTTTCCATCTGCATCCTGCGCTGAGCTGTAGATCTGCCAGCCTTCCTCTGGGCTCGGGTATAAGGCCTGGAGAGAGAGAGAGAGAGAGAGAGAGAATGTAATCAAAAGCGCAAAAGGGAACCGGTGAGAGAGGGAAAGGGATGAAGTATGGATGCATCTGTTTGTGAGAGGCGTTGCTCCTAATCAGTTTGGACACTCGGTGGAAAGGGAGATGCTCGGAATCGATGGAGCTACTCTCTGATTGGGGAGTGTGTGAGAATGGATGCATCTCTTTTAGCTCTATTAGAAATGCTTGCCAGCATACACCCCCCCCTTCCCCCCCCCCACACACACACGGGCATTGGACTCTCTTTCTCTCTACTCAGTCTCTCTACTCAGACATCCTCCCTCACTCACCCTCACTCTCTCTCCGCACATTGGATTAAAATGTCTTGGTGGACAGGATGTTATGTGATAAGGGTGTAAACTAGCCATCTCCCTGTGTGCTAGCAAAGCTTTCTGTCATATCTTATTACCCCC
>JAOVVF010000029.1:2740210-2752030 GCA_028565595.1 Duopalatinus emarginatus | reverse complement strand
CCCCCTACCTTCTTCTGCTTCGTTCGTCCCCCCTTCTCTCTCTCATTCTCTGTCTTTCACTCTCTGTCACACTTCCTTCCATTTTCACCTTCGTCCCACAATTTCTGCTATCGTTTATTATCCCCGTGTCCTCCTCTACTGCTTGCTATCTTCATTCTGTCTCCATTTCCCTCCCCTGTGGCTTTACCCTACTCATCTATTCAAGAGCTTTTTCATCTGCGCACTCCGGGATCCCTATTTTCAGCACCAAGTTCTCCACCCTCCAAAATAAACTTCACCTAAAATGACACTAAAGCTTAACAATCTAAAAATACAGTGCGTGTTCAGCGCCCTACACTAGATTACCACACACACACACACACACACACAATTATTTATCTTTTCCTATTTAAGGTTCCTGCAGTGCTTGAGGCTATGCTAGACATTTTCTCTTTGGTTCATTATTTCCAGACTCCCCTGGGCGTGGTCATGTGGGGTGCAGAGGGGGGCAGGTGCCATCCTCGAAATAAACCTTGCCACAACAACTGCCAGTGTGCTGTAAATCATCAATCAGGATTGTATAGCACTGTAGGTATTTTGACCAACTTCCTTAATGGCAATCATTGAACTCCAGAACCTTTTGTCTCTCAGGAGGAACCCTTAAAGGTAAGATCTCGATTCTTTTTCTGATGTAGGAGGATTTCATTTTTTGTTGTTTCTCTGTAAGGTGACAAGTTGCGTTTTTGTTTAATTAACTCTGAAAGATAAAAGAGAGGTTGTTTGTAGCTACTATAACATAAGTGATAAGTGTTTTTGACTATTTCCCAAAACACTCTACCCAGATAGCAAAGGAGTCATGGCCCAGAACCAGCCCACACATAATACTTCATCTGGTCCAAAAACCACAGTTGAATGACTGGGCTGATTTAACTTGGATTTAGGCACCGGATTTGGGGCAGATTTGGGCCACAATGTTAATAACTTGACACTGTGGGTTGCATGTGCATGTAAATGCTAAAATACACTGGCATTGCCATAAATGTGCCATAACTACATTAACCTGGCCATATTTGGTCCAGAATGGTTGCTACCTGGGTATAGACTCCTTCTGAATTCAGCACTGTGGTCATTTTCTTTGTGCACATATTAGGACCCATAAGAACAATTATACATAATGGAAAAGGCTACGGATATTATGCACTAGATGCACTGCACCAGCTTAACATTTTCTAATTTAGCTGATGCTTTTCGTCCCAGCTGTAAGTAGGGTCTCTGGTGGGGTTCGATGATGGCTCTGTCAAAGGGAGCAAAGTCAGCGACATGCATGCACCGGGACATTTTACACAATCTAAACTAATTCATGACATTGTTGCCAATTCCCACAATGCTATCTATATCTCTTCCTGTCACATGACATTGAGCAACCAGGCAAGCAGCTCCTGCTATTATTCCTGCAATATGACACAGCAGCTTTACACACATTTGCTGTATACATGAGCTAACACTGACAATTAGTAAGTGCTATACTAATTGTCAGACTAATTTGTGGTTCATACCAGTCTGTGCTTTGCCTTAAAGGTTCAAGTGGGTCAATGGTTTATAACAGTGGCATTTGTGTTGCTCTGTGAAACAGGTAGAACCGAGGTGACACAGAAACATACTGCTATACAAAGCCCCATCCCTTCAGGTCACCACTGTCAAAGTGGCAGTGTTATTGGTAGAACATGCAAATTCATGTATCAGCGTCCACCAAATTTTAACTTTGTTTCGCTGTGAAAGTGTTCTTCAACATGAAACAGCTTATCGTTTTCGACTGACATGAATGTGACATTGCTTGTGAACTTTAAGCAAAAGTCTAGCATAACTGTGCAAATAGGAAGAATTTAACACACACACCACACTAACCACGCTTTTAGCTGTGCACATACAATAGCTAATGATATAAACAGAAATGAATTTGAGACGTAATTCACTGTAATAAAGGTGGTGCAGAAAGTGATGTTGCTGCCTCACAGCTCTACGATTTCTGGCTCAATCCTGAGCCTGGGTTAGTGTATAGTTTCCCCTATAGCCCCTGGGTATGCATGAAGGTTTGTGGACTGCCATGCCAGCCAGAGTGTACCCATGTAGAATTCATTTCCCAGGATGCACAGCAAACCTGACCAGGATGAAGAGCTTGATGAAGATGAAAGTTTGGAAGAATGAATCTGCACATGCATGGAAAAAAAGTAAATCAGGGTCGAACTGGGGTAAGTTTTAAAAGGACAAAGGAGATTTATGTGTATGTCACAAAAAGGTGCTAAAAAGAGCAAATTGTTCATCAACAAAGCTGCTGCTGCTGCAGTGAACTAGCCAATAGCTTGAAAACATGATTGCTGGGTTATAAGATGAATAAAACACTCAGGGGTAATTGACTTGAGGATAATCCTAAAAAGCTTCCGAGGCTGTGTTTTATTACCTTGGTTATGTGATGTTTGCACAGAGTATTGTTTGTCCTTGAGATGAAATCACACATGTCTACCTGTTAGTCATGAAATTCTATTATAGAAGTTCAGTTTTTCTGCTATGCTTCATCACTAGAGGAGAAAACATACAGAGTACGATACATATTAGAAAGACTGCAGATTTATTTGAAAGTCCAGGGCAGTTTATATCTCAGTATGTGACAAAACCATACCAAAGCCCATTGTCCTTTGAGTGATCTATCCAGACAACCCAGACATTTGAGCTTAGCTGCGGCTGTTTTTTTTTTTTATTATTATTACTGGGTTTTCATCTCTAGATGAGCCAACACACATCTCTCTTCAGCGCATGAGCACATCTAATCTTATCTTCTCCAATTCGTCTTGCCCGGATCGGAGCACCACAGCCTTAAACTCTGTTTCGTCTTACCCCGCTGCTCCTTAAGCTTCCTGTCAGATGCATTTTAGCTCCAGATTTGGGGTTCTCATCGGTAGCCCAGAGCAGCCTGCAGCCTCTCAGCCCAATATTGTGTCCCATCAGTCACCTGAGCAGCGTGCCTTCATTGCACGTGGCAGGAAGCGACGCTGCACGTGACAGGAATGGGAGAGTGAAGGATAACCGCAGCCAGCAGGGAGCCCCTCGGAATCATTTCTACCTATACGAGATTGTACTATCGATAAACACAAAAACACAACTTTTGCAAATTAGGGAGAAGTGACCAAGGCGTTAAGGCAGTAGGAGTGTACCGCAATGGTATTAAATATATATATGCATTTATATCTGAAGTGGATGTGGCTCAACCTGACCAGATAGGGACACCATTATATCAGCATGGTTTGTTCATTCAGGTTTGATCACTCAAGGTCATAAATGGTCTCAATTAGAGATATGTGCATTGTTTTTACATACATTTGTTATTTTTTCACACATTTAATTGCTTCTACACTGAAGTTCCAGAAGAAAACTGGTAAACAAGTCTAATACTTGGTAGGTCTTCCACAGGGCATGGGCTTGTGGAAATGTTCTGTATGCAATGAACACCAGACTTCCTGCAGAACGCTCCACAATTCTGTCGTATTCCGAGGTGTAGGAGTTCTGTGTTGAACGGCATGTTGCATGGCGTACCAGATGTGTTCAATAACACTGAGATCTGATGACTCAGGTGGGAATAACAAAACCCCAAACTCAGATGAGTGTTCATCTAAGTATAATTTATGAATCTCTAGACATGTGAAATGGTGCATTGTCCTGTGGGAAGATTCCAAACCTGTCAGAATGGATACAGGACATGGATGGGTATAACTCATCATAAAGCAGGTATACATAGTGTTCATCTGCCAGATACGTTTGTAGATGTACCAGGGGTCCTATGGAATGCCAGCTAAACAAACCCATACCATTATGAAGCCACCACCAGCCTATGTATTTCGCATAGGCTCATCTGTACCAGGTTTTCTGGCACTGTGGTGTATTTCCCAGTATAGAAAGCAACAACTAAACTCATTTGAACCACTGATCCAGACAAAGCACCTGCTAAGAACAGACACACAATGATTTATGCTAACATGAGTGGGCATCATCCATGTTCATAGTGCGATTTTTTGGTTCTCATTTGGACCTCAGTCCAGATACACACCACTAATCTCAAACCAAAAATAAAAAAAATAAAAACGCCACACTTTCTCTCGCACATCACGCACTGTTCATATCTGTTTTTGTATTCGTTTAGCACACCATCCTCGTTCACTCCTAATAACACATTCATATTCAGTTTCATCCCTAATTGGCAGCATATGCAGGTTTAAACACCTGCATGCACAGGAATGACTCATATTTGAATTCCGGAGCTGCTCCTCCGGTCCACTGCGTAGGTTTCTGATCAGTGTGTGTGCAGCTATGTTGAAGAACATTACAGTTATTTATGCACATACAAGTCACTGGGGTAAACGAGGTGTGTTTAATAAGTCATGTCTCAGGTCCAACGGGGTTTCCTTGCATGTGTGTGTGTGTGTGTATGTGTGTGTGTATTTACGTCTACACAACCCCATACAGACTCAGGTTTCCAGAGCACCAGGCATGTCCTTCTCCAAAAACCTACCTTGTGATAGGTTGAGCTTGAAACCACGTTCTCTCTGAATGGTCCAGTGTTTAAATTCCTCAGACAAAGGTTCGAAGACCTGCTGCTTCTTTATATCAGAGTGAAATTCATGCTTCTGGTTTGGTTTCATATTTACGTTTTTTTTTTTATTACAGGTTAATTTCACACAATGATGTGTTTGCTGGGTTAAAGGGTTTCAACAGAGTGTGACTACTATGTTCTTACTTTCCCAAAATAACTGCATGGAATAAACTCAGCAAGGTTCGAGTCAAATAGGCTGAACGTGTTATATGTGAACAACTTCTTTTTCAGTAACCAATTCTAGCACTTATACGAGCCACCATTAATCTCCATTTCCTGTTATTCAAAATGATAGAAAGGAGGTGTGTATTGGAACTGAGAGCCTACAGGACCCAACATAAGTCAAATGCAGTTTCAACTATCATGTACAAACGAGCAGACAGTAGTAAATACTGTATGGCACATATAGGATAAAAAAAAAAAAAGAATGCATGTGGTTTGTAGATAATCCACAATTTTAGATGTAATTAAAAATGGATAAAAACTAAGATGACAAATTGTTGTGGCATAAGTAGGACATGCAGTTATGGAAACCTTGTAACTCATCAGAAAGGAGGCACACACACACAGCATTCACCTGTCAGAGACATTTGTAGCCGTACTAGGGGATGCCAGCTATAAAAACCCAATACCATTATAAAGTGTTCATAGATGTCTATCACTTTATAAATGCATGAGGATGCAACCAATTTTGTGCATAGATGGCTTTGCTATGTATTTTGCATAGTCTCATCTGTACCAGTTTTTCTGGCACTTTAGTGTATATAAAACATACATATAATATGGCGTGTAAGGGAGAATCTCCTCAAGGCCATAAAACAATAGATGAATGTATATTTTTCTCAACATGTGCTCTGAATTCCCATAATTTCTTCAGAAATGAGAAATGCCATATGCTAGAAATCCGGTCAAATCAAAATCAGGCTATAAAAATGAAGCTACTAGAAAACTGGTCAAGCTGCAGAAAGCGTGCTGAAGTAGGCGTAATACAGGCTCAATGATCCGCAGACTCTTTAAAATAAGAAGCTGATAAATAAGCACGCATCAGTGTCAAAATGTTACTCTTTTTCTTGAGTGGGCAGGTGGTAATTTCAAACCCTGCACATATGCAAACCCGGTGAATGTGAAGAACAAAGCTGACAGGTGGGTGTGCGAAACAGGCTGGTGGTGTTAGTAACACATTATAGACATTATTGAGCAGCGGGCTAGATAAGGACCTGGAGTGACAATCCTGTCAATAAAAGCATTACGGCAGTTTCACGGCAGACTCACTGACTACAGGTTGTGCACCTTATTCAGAAAATGAATATATTTCACATGCATAATGGCAGAGCGGATTAAGGTGTTAAGCAAACAATGGACAAGTGGGAGTAATGATAGTCTTGAAATGGAGACACAGTGGATCGAGTAGTATGTTTAATCCCACAAACCTGGTTAACACGATGCCTAACACACTGCACCTCTGTCGACACAGAAATGTCAGGGTAAAGGTAGAAAAAAGGGCTTTATCGAGATGAAGAAGAGAAGAGGAGCGAAGACGAAAGGGGGTCTGAGGGAAGCCTAGGAGGTCGAAATAAGGGTTAGTGTAGCAGGCTGAGAGAATGAGAGTGAGAACAGAGACTGACAGAGGGCAGAATGAAAGTGGAGAGCTGCAGAGGGGTGATGGCAAGTTCTGATTTCAAGGGGCGCTTGGCATTTTCTGTAACACTCAGACCATCTTCTGCCAAACAGTGACACCAGCTCTATTACAGCCATTACCCACAAGGACCTGCTGCTGCACTCTGTCTATCTTTTCCCCCTCTTTTTTCCACTCAGGCTCTTAATGCAGGTTCAACAAGTGCCGCCTTTCTCAGTGTGGTGCTGCCGAACCAGAATGCATCAGCATTACAGTAACAAATATCCGTTCTCTCGCTTGTGTACGCACATCCTTTCAGTTCCTCTCTGCAAATGACCTTTACTAGTCCCTTATTCTGCAATCAAATCCCTTTGTTCTACCCAGCCGGCAAACTCCACATGTACCCCCCACCCGACCCTCCACCCCCTATTCCACCACCAACCTCCCACACACGTTCTCTCTCCTGAGTCAATCAGCATATCGGCATTCAATTGAGCAATCAATGTGCTGCTTGATAGCACCGAGAGCTACAATTCAGGGTGACCTGGCGTTCATGCCAGCTCTCGGTTTCCAGCGAAGCGAGGACGAGATTAACCAATTAGAGTCGTGTGCGAGCTGTAGGCAGGATTGAGTCGCGAGCTCATTTCATTAGGCCGACCCTAAGGGTTTGTGACTGTAAAGTCAGGGGGATAAAACGAGGTCGTAAATCGGCTGTGCCTAAGTTTACGAGCATGACGGGAAGTCTATTAGAACTTTCAGAAAGCTAGGGCAGGCAGGAGATGGAAAAACAGGGGGATATACAGCCTTCTGAAAGTATTGGAACAGAAAGGCCAAGCTGATTTTTTATGCCGTACACTGGGGTTCAAATAGAGAGAGATCAAAAGAATATACAGTGATAGGGCAGAATTTCAGCTTTCATTTCCTTATATTTACATCTAGATGTGACATGAGGTAACCTAGCACATGGTACATTTTTTAATACTGGAACATTTGATTGGCAGTTGTTTCTTCTTGCCCTGGTGCCCCATGTTAATTGATTGTTTAAATAATTTATAGCTCTACTCTTGGTTTGACCTCTAAAAATTGGATTTGTTGTTAAAAACAATAAACCAAATAAAAGACCATGGAGCTGACCATGGAGAAAAAAAAGCAAGCCATTTTCTGAAGCTGAGAAAAGAGAGAAAATCAATCAAAGCCAATGCATATACATCAGTCATATCCAGTACAGCCATTTAGAATGTCCTGAAATCACTGGTGTACTTACAACCAGACACTGAACAGCTCAGACAAGAAAAATAACAGCAACATTGTGAAGAAAAACACCAATACAACACACAACAACATGACAAAAAGCTTTCACAATGGCAGGGGTGAGGATATCACAATCCACTGAACAAAACATAGAGTGCAGAAATGGAAATGGAAGCCAGACCAAAAGATGCAAACCACTCATCAGCAGTAAGAATCAGAAGTAACATATAGGAAATGTTAATAGTTTGAGCTTGCATGTCTGTGAAACATGGTCATTAATGTTTATTAATGATTTAATCATGATGGTGGCAGCAGAGCGAATTGAGAAATTGACAGAAAAAACATTCTGTTCGTCAATTTACAGAGGAATGCATCCAAACTAATTGCGAGGAAGTTGATCTCGCAGTAAGGCAACAACCAAATCACACTGCCAACAAAACAAAGGACTTCACTGGGGGAAAATGTGGAAGGTTTTAGACTTGCCAAGTTAATCACCAGAACTTAACCCAATTGAGCAGCACTTGGATCACAAACCCAAGTGTCTTTAGAGCATAGCCAAAAAAACAAACAAAGGAAAAAACCTGGTCTTGCTATTCAAATACTTTCAGAGGAGACTCTGTATCTCAAACTTTTCCCTGCCCTTAGCTCCAGGTCTTAGGTGTTATATTCTATTCATGATCTCTCAGTCGCTCTTGCCTCTCTCTTCCATCATGATGCCTTTCACACAGTCACATACTGATTGCAGTGCACCAGCCTAAGGGCAGCAGAAAAAATCTGTCACGCTCGCTCCATTTCTCCGCTCTCCTGTCCTCAAACATCCTGTCCTCTCCTTCTCCAAGATGACTTCCCTGTTCACTTAATATGCTATTGTATTTATTATTAATAACTCATTATTTCAGTTTAGCTGTTCAGGATTATACTTCTACCTAAATCTAATGGCACTCACTTGGTTTAATGCTAAAGGTGTAATGCTAACAAGCGATTTTTTTAAACTTTTTAACTATTTTATTACACTGTTGGTTAGCCAGCCATGGGTGGTTAACATAATCCAAAAACTGCCCTATGTTATAATGCTAGAGTTTTAACCAGCTCAGTAGGAAAACATAATTTTTAGGAATAGGAATAGCATGGTTTAGATTAACTATGATAATGTGGAAATGTGTCCCCTATGTTTCCCAGTATTACATATGTATTCTCCCAAATCGTAGGGTTAAGGTTAGGGTCAGGGCACTGTGTTAGGGTTAGGACATAAAACCCTGGGAACATAGATATGTTTCAATGTTTCCTTACTAAGTTTAAAGCTGTTAGTTATTACTGTAGGCCATAGAGCTGTATATCAGGCAAATGCAATGCTGTTGTTGGAATGTCTTCAGAACAAGGGTGTTTTTTTATCTCTGTAACATAACAATCAGCTTATTTCTTTCCTATTAACTTTAGAAAAGAGAAAAAGAGATGCTACACAGGGAATGACTGTTTATACCTTCTAAGACATACGGGAAAACTGGAGCAAGATTGTTTCTTAGATGTTTCACAGCATTAAATATACTTCTAAACGCATAAAACGTAATGTTATGCTTTAAGTAATAAAAAAACTGTACTTATTAGCAAGCTGCTGTCAGACCTGCCAACATGTACGCATTTTATGGGCGCGCATTCCATGTTTTAAAGTCACCAGGGACCCGGCAACCTGTCACCAGGTTGTCACAGAAGTTGATTACGCTGCGGAGTGTTTTTGGCCAATGGGAGCGCACGATAAAGTTGCGCCCTTCAAAAAAAAAAAAAAAAAGAGCCAATCAGCTTGCTGCTTGTGCTGAGAGGGAAATCAATGTGCTAGTGGTGATCCCCCTTGCTGTGGAGTTGTGAGCAGGTGCAGTAGCCATAACAAGCTGAAAAATCACATAGCTGGCCCCCTTTTTCCTGTTGAGTGGATAAAATAGAAAAGGTAAAGTTAAAGTTAGAACATTGAGTTAGCCCAATATCAACCTGACGGTGTTGTTATTCACTCGTCAAGGTTACAAGGTACATCTATTCATCTATGTGTGTTGCTATAGTAACCGTGACGTTTCCCCATATTACAATTACAAAGCTGTAGGCTTGCGTTTTATTGATTTGTTTATTTATTTACAAATAATAGTTCAGTGTACTTTTATTTCTGACAAAATTAATTTTCTGCATAAACTTCTTTTAATGTTGGCAGGTCTGTGCTGTGGTATAAGAGAAATAAAACTTTTGAAGTGCCCACGTCGTTAACGACTCTTATTGGAATGCACTTATATGAATGTTTCGTTTTCTATCTAATGAAATGGTATTCTGGAGAATTCTGTTTATAACATGCCAACCTCTGGTGTATGTTGGTTTCACATGTAAGCGTCTTCATCAGCCAGTCTAACATTACGTTATGACCAGAACCACTCTGTCAGTAAGTTAATACTTGTGCATTGGCACATTTGCATGTTTATGTGTTGGCGGAGTTTGTTGCGTTGGTGGCTTTGGCGCAGGCGGTACTTCTGGCTCTGGCTCTATCCCATGCTGAGGTCCCTGCTGAGCAGACTGCAGGCTTTGACTCACTCCAACTTGTGTTCTGGCCATATGGTGCTCTCTTTCCAGGAAGATCGCAAACATCTCCACAACAACATGGCTCCAATTCCCACTGAGACGCTAGTTTAGCCAGTAATGGGAATTTCTCACATTAATGTCTTCATGTTTGGCTCCGTAACCTTCTTCCAGAGGCACTGGATCAGTCCACACACATGATATTAGCACTCCATCTCTGGGTCTAATGAGGCTCTGCTGCTGGGGTGCACAAGGATCCAGGCTTTGTTTGGCTTGCTCTTTTGAAGCAGACACATATTCTCCTCAGACTTCTGCCTTGTGGCTCTCTTATTAGACTAGAATCAAAGAGACAGCGTGCCTCTGTGTTGGCCTTTGAACTAGCAACACACACCCAGCAACCACCCACACACTCACACGCCCAAGCTAGCGGCTGGACCGATGTGTCTTTCTGTACCACAGACAGGGATTGTTGTTCCCGTTTCACCTCAGTCCTTTCTCTGACACTGCACTGATTTCCCACTAGGGACGTGCTCCACAAAGCCTGCACATAAAATCCAGGATCATTTGAAATGGGCTTGCTTAAATTAGACAGACAGGTGACCCCAGACAGGCACAGTGGATACACTAACAATACCCAGGTGTGACATTTGCTCACTAACTGAAGCTGTAGTAACTGAGGCTCACATATTCCTCATGTACTATATACACCATGTTTACATAACCAGACAATGCAGAAAGTGGAAAAAAAACCAGCAATGATACAATGACCAGCCCGAACATTAACACTAAAACTGCACTGACCCATTAAGACTCCACAAGACCTCTGTGGTATCTGGGAACAAGATGTTAGCAACAGATCCTTCTTTGAATCTTTCATGGGATCAGTCCAGTTGGGCTAGCCTTCATCCATCACACACATCAGTAAGCCTCCGGTTCACCAGTGGCCCTTCCTTGGGACACTTTTGGTCAATATTAACCACTGTATACTGGGAACAGCTACAAGACTTGCTGTTTTGGAGATGTTCTTACCAAGTCCTCTAACCAAAGTCACTCAGACCTTTACAATTGCCCATTTTTCTGCCTTAAACACACCGAGAACTGTCTGCTTACTTGCTACACAATAAATTCCACCCCTTGACAGGTGCCACTGTATCAAGATGATCAATGTTATTTATCTCACTTGTCATTCTACTATATATACATACTACTCGAGTAGACCATATAAGGTAGACCATAACCAAGCCAAAAACAGAGCAAATGAGTTATAATTAGACCAAGTAATTCACTAAGCATTCAGTAATTGTTTCATTAAAATTATTGACTCATTAGCATCCTGAGTGTGAATCAAAAGCCTCAGAAGGTCAAATCTTTTTAAATCTCTTCAAATAGTAAAGCTAAAAATATTCTCGAATAAGAACAAGTGCAATCCAAGTGTTTTAATACTTTTAGGTACCAATATTAAAGAACGTTTCAGTAGCCATTAATAAAGCTGCAGGTTATTAACAAATATATTAACAACATGCTCGAGAGCCAAGCATGGCTCAAGAAGGAATTCCAAGTTTCACAACATCCTTTTGTTTTTGGTTTTAGAGAATTTTAGACCAGTAAATACAGTCATACAAATAATAAATAAACTAATTAGGATACATACTGTAAAAATAATGAAAATAAGATTTCATAAATTTGGTCTGCACATATTATTATTATTATTATTATTATTATTGTTGTTGTTATGTTAAAGTTCAGGTCAAAAAAATAAAGTTCTATTTTTTTATTAAAT